>ML107951.1:36122-60508 GCA_003697995.1 Taxidea taxus jeffersonii
GTGGTCCCTGGGAGATTTCCGAACCAAGGAAGAAGTGTTGAGGGCAGCGAGGAACCTGAGTCGACGAGAGGGACGAGAAACAAAGACTGCCCAAGCAATCCTGGTGGCCTGGTGAGGCATTGGGAAGGGGAGCCTGGGAGGCCAGAGTGAGGAGGGTTAGGGGAGGGTCTGGAGTACAGCACGTCTCATCACATTCTCACCACATTCTTCAGAGTGTCTATGTCTGTGTCTTTCCATGTTTCCATGTTTCTTATTTATCTCTGTAGCCAGAACTCTCCCTATCCCTGCACTCTCACTTTGACCTTGGCCTTTGGGTTCTCCACCACTCACGTCCTAGCCTGCTTGCCAAATGTGATTCATACTCTCTGAATATGTGTCCTCTCCCCAATGTAATAGTTGTTGAATGAATCTATGAGTAAATGGACTTTGCGCTTATTTGTGTGGAGGATATGCCGCTCTATATGTTCTATGTCATTCAAACGTTTTAGTCCTTACTGTGTGCCAGTCCCTGTGCCGGACACTGTCAGGGAAATGGACTAAAAGGCAAGATGCCTGACTTCAGTGAACTGCCAACAGTGTATGTGTGTGTGTGTGTGTGTTTGCATACACGTGATCACACCTCACTACTTTCTCTCTCCTCAGCACAGAAGGATTCAGTCAGTCCCGTGGGGGCCGACCAGAAGCTGCCCGGCTGCTGGTGGTTGTCACCGATGGAGAATCGCATGATGGGGAGGAGCTTCCTACAGCACTAAAGGCCTGTGAGGCTAGAAGAGTGACCCGCTATGGGATTGCGGTGAGAATGTCCTCTGGACCTGGTGGGATGGAGGTGGGTGGTGACACTGAGGACTGGGAACTTGAAGAAGATGGGCAGTAAGCACTTCCCAAAGATTAGCCATCTTTCCCTTCCTTCGCTTTGGTTGACTGTGTTCTGGGGCCAGCTCTGACAACTCCCTCCGCATAGCTAACTGACCCCACCTGGGTCTCCTGTCCCCAGGTCCTTGGCCACTACCTCCGGAGGCAGCGAGACCCCACCTCTTTCTTGCGGGAAATCAGGACGATCGCCAGTGACCCAGATGAAAGATTCTTCTTCAATGTCACCGATGAAGCTGCCCTGACTGACATTGTGGATGCACTAGGAGACCGGATTTTTGGCCTTGAGGGTAATGACTACCCTGGAGAAATGGGGGACAGGGAGGGTGCGGTCTGGATATAGGTGGGGTTCTGTGGTGAGTTCAGTAAGTCAGAGAAGATGTCTTCCCTGATACTGCCTTGATGTTTTCTCATGCTCAAGGGTCCCATGGAGAAAATGAAAGCTCTTTTGGGCTGGAAATGTCTCAGATTGGTTTCTCTACTCATCGGCTGAAGGTTGGACAGACTCTGACCCTGCTGTGACCCCTCTCAACATCTGACTCCTCCCAACCTGAGACTCAGGCAACTTCACCCCAGGGCTCTTCTAGAGTCCTCCTTTAACCAGTGTCCATGCTGACCCTTCCATGCCTTTCCAACAGATCCCAGCATATTCTTTGTGACCTTCTCACTCCTGGGGTTTTTACTCCTCATTTCCTGTTGTCTTTTCAAGTGACTCCATCTGTTTCTGCCCAACAGGATGGGATTCTCTTTGGAATGGTGGGGGCCTATGACTGGGGGGGCTCTGTGTTATGGCTTGAAGAAGGTCACCGCCTTTTCCCCCCACGGACAGCCCTGGAAGATGAATTTCCCCCTGCTTTCCAAAACCACGCAGCCTACTTGGGTGAGTAGCGGAGGGTTGCAGGGGATGAGGGGGTGAGGAGGAATGTTTCACCAGTGGGGGGGTATGAGAGCAATGTCTCACCAATCTACTTTCCCTGGGACCTCCTCCTGTGCCTTTAGGGAACCCTCCTACTCTGACCCCATCTTTTTACTCTTTCACCCCTGATTCCTTGCCCACTTCTAGGTTACTCTGTTTCCTCCATGCTTTTGCGGGGTGGACGCCGCCTCTTTCTCTCAGGGGCTCCTCGGTTTAGACATAGAGGAAAGGTCATCGCCTTCCAGCTTAAGAAAGATGGGGCTGTGAGGGTTGCCCAGAGCCTCCAGGGGGAGCAGGTAGGGCATCCAAGGGATGGTGGGACCTTTGGATCCTGAGGGACCTTCAGGCTGTGGGGGAGGAAAGGAAAGGGCTAAGAGAGGAGCCTGAAAAGTCTTTGTTGAATTCTGGTTGGCAGAGTCTGTCAGGGGTGTGAGGACGAGAAGGGCAGGCTGGCGGATACCTCTTACTTGTCCACAATCACCTTGTCTTTTCTCTGGGGTCACCACTCCCCACCACTCCCCAGATTGGCTCCTACTTTGGCAGTGAGCTCTGCCCTTTGGATACGGATGGGGATGGAACAACCAATGTCTTACTTGTGGCTGCCCCCATGTTCCTGGGACCTCAGAACAAGGAAATAGGACGTGTTTATGTGTATCTGGTGGGTCAGGTGAGACTTGCTGGGTCCCCCTTGAACTTGTCTACAGCGGGAGGCGGGGTGGAGGGGAGAAGGGAGGGAAGTTGCTTCCATTCATGGGCTGGCTGAGAGGCTGGGACTGCCAGGCCAGGTCAGCATCTTCTGTTTTCTCCCTCCACAAGCAGTCCTTGCTGACACTCCAGGGAACGCTTCAGCCAGAACCCCCCCAGGATGCTAGGTTTGGCTTTGCCATGGGTGCCCTTCCTGATCTGAACCAAGATGGTTTTGCTGATGTGGCTGTGGGGGCGCCTCTGGAGGATGGGCATCGCGGAGCACTGTACCTGTATCATGGCACCCAGAGCGGGCTTAGGCCCCGGCCCACCCAGGTCAGGAGTGTCTGGATAAAGCAGGGGAGTGGGTGGAAGGAAGGAGTAGGGGGTGTGCTCCTCGTTCTTTGATGTTTCCCTGACCTTGCAACCCAAAATGGACAAGTGTTTTTTTATCAGTAGTTGGGTAGGGTACAGGTTGCTGTACTAGGGAGTCCTGGACACAGGCTAGTTTCTCTTATTCCCTCTTACTCTCTTTCTCTCTCCTTTTAAGATTTTATTTATTTGAGTGGGGGAGAGGCAGAGGAAGAAGCAGACTCTCCACTGAGAAAGGAGCCCGACGCAGGGCTCTATGCCAGGACTTTGGGGCCATGACTGGAGCCAAAGGCAGATGCTTAACCAACTGAGCCACCCAAGCATCCACTCCTTCTTATTCTCTTATTCCTTATTGTGTGCCAGGTGGGTGGCCTGGGTCCCCAAGCCTGAGTGTCCCTGCTCAGTCTCCTCTTTCTTCCTCTCAGAGGATTGCTGCCATCTCCATGCCACAGGCCCTCAGCTACTTTGGCCGCAGTGTGGACGGCCGGCTGGATCTGGATGGAGATGACCTGGTAGATGTGGCTGTGGGGGCCCAGGGGGCAGCTGTTCTGCTCAGGTGAGTGGTCCCAGCTCACGACTGTAAGCTGTGAAAAGCAAGGGCTTGGGAGCCACAGACTGAGATTTGGATTTCTTTCTTTTCTTCCTCCCTCCCTCCCTCCCTCCCTTCCTCCCTTCCTTCCTTCCTTCCTTCCTCTCTCTCTCTCTTTCTAAAGATTTCATTTATTTGCCAGAGAAAGTAAGCAAGTGAGCATAAGCCAGGGGTGAGGGGCAGAGGGAGAGGAAGGAGCAGGCTCCCTGCTGGGATGATGCCCTGAGCTGAAGGTAGACACTTAACCCATGGAGCCACCCAGACACCCTAGATTTGGATTTCTTTTTTTTTTTTTTAAAGATTTTATTTATTTATTTGATAGACAGAAATCACAAGTAGGCGGAGAAGCAGGCAGAGAGAGAGGAGGAAGCAGGCTGTCTGCAGAGCAGAGAGCCCGATGCGGGGCTTGATCCCATGACCCTGGGATCGTGACCCAAGCTGAAGGCAGCGGCTTTAACCCACTGAGCCACCCAGGCGCCCCTAGATTTGGATTTCTTGACCAATTTTCTCTGTTCCTCCATTTCCTAGTTCTGAAAATGGAAACAATCACAGTGCCTGCCTCATAGGCTTGTTCTGAGGATTCAGTGCCCCAGTGGGGTAAAGATCTTGATGTGGTGCCTAGCATATGGCAAGCACTTCTTCAATGTTGGCTATTCTCTTTCTGCCAGAAGGTTCTGGGGAGGGTGACACGTGTACATCCAGCCCCTCGTTCTTGTCCTTGACCTTTGGGAGGCCAATATTGGGGACTGCCTTTTTCAAAGGGCTTTCTTCTTGGCTAGCATTTCTTTCCCATCCTGTTCCCAGCTCCCGGCCCATCGTCCACCTGGCCCCCTCCCTGGAGGTGACCCCACCAGCCATCAGTGTGGTTCAGAGGGACTGCAGCCGGCGAGGCCAGGAGGCAGCCTGCCTATCTGCAGCTCTTTGTTTCCAAGTGACCTCACGCACTCCCGGCCGCTGGGATCGCCGATTCTGTGAGTGACCAGAGCATCCTAAGCACCTCTCAACCCGGCCTGCCTAGGTCCCTGGACCCCTCTTCACCCTCGCTCCTGCCTGCCCCATCCAGATCTGCGCTTTACAGCATCCCTGGATGAGTGGACGGCAGGGGCACGCGCTGTGTTTGATGGCTCTGGCCAGAGGCTGTCCCCGAGGCGGCTCCGGCTCAGCGTGGGAAATGTCACTTGTGAGCAGCTACACTTCCATGTGCTGGTGAGGAGGGGAAATAATGCTTCGTTGGCTGTTGGCCACAGGGTCTGGGAGCCAGGGGAAGGCTGACTGGAGGAGGAATTCCTGCTGGACTGGCCCAAAAGCCAAGGCCAAGGGGGGAAATCCAAGAAGGTCAACCTGATCTGAGTTTGAAGCCTAGTTCCACCCTCTACTGCCTGTGAACTCTGGCAAGTCACATAACCTGCACACCTCAGCTTCCTGGCCTCAGAGGAGGAGATACTAATAATAACTATATCGTGGGAGTCATGCCAGGGGCCAGGGCTGTACCCCTAAACCTGGCTCCCCATGATCCTCGACTCTGGATTTCCTCAGGATACCTCAGATTACCTCCGGCCACTGGCCTTGACTGTGACCTTTGCATTGGACAACACCACAAAGCCGGGGCCTGTGCTGGATGAGGGCTCACCCACCTCCATAAGAAAGCTGGTCAGCGGTGCCAAGCCCCGCCCTACCCCTGGGTCCCAACACTACTCCCCTCAGTGAATTCAAGAGACATGGAGGGTGGACACCTGATAGCATGGCAAAATTTGACCTAGGCCTCCACTCTTCTCTTTTCACTTTGCCCCAATTCCATTCCTTTCTCCTTGCCTTCCTATCGGGCCTCCCCCCCTTCTTTCCCCTTTAGGTCCCCTTCTCGAAGGACTGTGGCCCTGACAATGAATGTGTCACAGACCTGGTGCTTCGGGCTAATATGGACATCAAAGGCTCCAGGTGAGACAGATATGAGCTAGCCCAACCCGGGTGACCTGAGACGGACCGGAAGGAACTTGAAGGGAGCAAGAGGGCTGTTTCTTGCCCAGGAAAGCAGAAGCGATGCTTTTCGCAGCTTTTTCAACTCCTGGGCTCTCCCTTATCCTAGGAAGGACCCATTCATGGTTCGAGGGGTTCGGCAGAAAGTGTTGGTGTCAGCAACCCTGGAGAACAGGAAGGAAAATGCCTACAACACTAGCCTGAGTCTCAGCTTCTCTAGAAACCTCCACCTGGCCAGTTTCATGCCTCAGGTGCCTGGGGCAGAGGAGGTTTGGGTGGAGTCAGGGCGGGAGGAAAAAGGAGATTGGGGTATTGGCCTGGGCTGTGAAGGGCTCCAGAGAAAGGCTCAGGGTTTGGAGGCTGCGGGCAGGAGAGCCCCTGCAGCCTCAGCTCTGGCCCCACCCCCACTCCTCTGCTCTCAGAGGGACAGCCCAGTGAAGGTGGAATGTACCACCCCTTCTCCCCATGTCCGGCTCTGCAGTGTGGGGCACCCTGTCTTTTGGACCAGAGCCAAGGTGAGTGGGGGCCCAGAAAGAGAAAGAGCGGCTCTGAGACAGCAGGGGCTGGAATCTGCAGGGCCTGGGAATTTAGGGAAGGGGATACACAAGAGCTCCTGGTGCCCTGCTGGCCTCATGAAGAGGAAGAGACCATGACCCCATATGACCCCAGGTGACCTTCCTGCTGGAGTTTGAGTTTAGCTGCTCTTCCCTCCTGAGCCAGGTTCTTGTGAGGCTGACTGCCACCAGGTGAGAACAAAGGGAACTTCCTCCCACACCTCTCCTGTTGGGGCTTGTGGGGGGAAAGGGTGTATGAGAGGGGGCTAGGACGTGAGCCTCTCCCCCTAACCCTACAGCAATAGCCTGGAGAGAAACGAGACCCTTCAAGATAACACAGCCCAGACCTCAGCCCATGTTCAATATGAACCCCACCTTCTATTCTCCAGGTATGGCTCATCTCCCTGCTAACACTCCATTCTGACCCCAGACTCATACTCTAAGTTTCCTTCCTTTCCTTCCATGTGTTTTGGTGTTTCCCCCAAACCCTTGGGGCTGCTCCATCTTTTTGCCCTCAATCCCACTCCCGTTGAACCTTTTAAGCAACTTACTTTCCTAGGTATAGGTATACCTATGCATCCTAGGTTTAGGGCTTTGCTCTAGGCCCTGGGGATTGCAGGTGGGTGAGGGGTATGGGATGTGGCCATCAAGTTTGTGCCAAGTCCACGTCACGTCCCATTTCGATCTTCTTTATGTACCACCATCTCTTTATCCATGTGCTGGCTCTGCCTTCCCTGAATCCATGTCTGTGGGCTGATCATGTGCCCCTGTTGTCTGTGTCATGGCTGTGACCGTGTTCTTCCTGACTTGGTGTCCACGCAGTGAGTCCACTCTGCACCGCTATGAGGTTCACCCATACGGGACCCTCCCAGTGGGTCCTGAATTCAAAACCACTCTTAGGGTGAGAAGCTGGAGGGACCTTGGCATGAGCAGGGGGAGGGGGAGGAGTCTCTTTTCGTTTTCCAGTGGCACTTAGGGGAAAGGGGAACAGATGAGGAAGGAGCTTCTGTCTCCCATTTCTTCCCATTTCCAACCCTCCTCCTAGGTTCAGAACCTTGGATGCTATGTGGTCAGTGGCCTCGTCATCTCAGCCCTCCTTCCAGCTGTAGCCCATGGGGGCAATTACTTCCTATCATTGTCTCAAGTCATCACAAACAATGTGAGTCTGGGCTAAGGGTGTATGGAACACTACCACCTCAATCTGGTGAATTTCCCCAGCCCCTCTATCTGCTGTGTCACTGCTCTCAGGACTCCTCACCCTGGGAGACCTTTCTTTAACACATGTGGCGTTCGTGGGGAGTATACGTGGAGAGTGTGCTCCTGCTCAGCCTGGAGTGGCTGGCCTCTCACCATCAAGAGGGTCATTCAAGGAGCGCCTGGGTGACTCAGTCGTTAAGTGTCTGCCTTCGGCTCGGGTCATGATCCTGGGATCCTGGGATCGAGCCCCATGTGCAGCTCCCTGCTCAGCAGGAAGCTTGCTTCTCCCTCTTCCACTCCCCCTGCTTGTGATCCCTCTCTCGCTGTCTCTCTCTGTCAAATAAGTAAATAAAATCTTTAAAGAAGAAAAAAAAAAAAAAAAAGAGGGTCACTCAAGTTGCATCTCCCTGTAGGCAAGCTGCACAGTACAGAACCTGACCAAGCCCCTAAGGCCCCCTGTGCACCCAGAGGAGTTTCAGCACACAAGCAGACTGGTATGAATCACAAGAAGGTGAAGAAGATGTCCAGAGTGGGAATGCAGCAGGGAGTGGTAGACTTCAGAGACTTGGGACAGGGGATAGAACTTGGAGTGGGAAGTAGGTGATTTTTCCACCCCAAGATCTTTATCTGGCTCTTTCTTCCGGCAGAACGGGACGAACACTCGCTGTCAGGTCGTGAGGTGCCATCTTGGGCGACTGCCAAAGGGGACTGAGGTCTCTGTTGGACTACTGAGGCTGGTTCACAATGAATTTTTCCGGAGGGTAAATCTTTTCTTCCACTCTCCTCTTCTGCCCCTACGTGGAACTTCAGCCTAGTCTTTGGAAAAGACCCATGTTCAAGTTCCATCTTTGTCTCTCACGAGCTGTTCGACCTTGAGCAAGTTATTTAATCTCTCTCTGATTCTTTCTCTCCATCTCTAGAGTGGGGAAAATAATACCTACTTCATGGGGTTGTAAAGAATAAATGAATAATGAGATGGATTCATTAAAACTAGTTATTATCCCTGTATTTCCTCTGTTTATCATCCCTTGGTGTTATATCAATAATCAACATTTATAGGGTACCTAAATTTAGCCAATTAATTAATTTTTTATTCTTAAAATTTTAAAATAAAAAATATTTTATTATTAATAATCTATCAAGTGCCTACTATGTAGAAGGACTCATATTAGGCAGACACTGAGGAGAATATCCCCAACACTTAGCACCATGCCTAACTCATTATAGTGGCCCAATACATGTCTCTTAAATGAATGAATGGATAGTTGATATTACGTGCATGATAGGTATTGGTGGGTAATGGGAGGCAAGATTGTACAGCTGAAGCGGATCTAGATTATGAAAGTTCTCCAAAGCTAAGGAGATGAAATTGAACTCATTGTGATAGGCAGTCAGGAGTCAGTGTGAGTTTCTGAGTAGGGAAACGACATCTTAATTATAACAGCTATTAATTATAACAGCTATAACAGCTATGAGGGGTGATTTACTGTGAATAGCACAAGATCCCTGGGATTTAGGCATATTTATGGGAAAGTTAAGACTGAGACACCATCCTTCTCTAAGTCTGGTTCTCTACCACTCTTTGGTATCCTTTTTTCATTCATTCATTTATTTTTTCAATAAAGCTTTATTGAGAAACCAGTGTGTACTTGAGAGTATGTTAGGCACTAGGCACTAGAGACACAGATGTTTATGAGACAGAGCTCTTGACCTCAAGGATCTTCTAGTCCAGTGGTGAAAGACAGAGATGTAAACAGAATATTATGACCTAATCCAGGGTGACAGAGGTTAGGAGGAAATACTTCCTAATTCCCAGAGGGGATGACCTCTAAACTTCAATCTGAAGAAAGGGCAGGGGTTAGCCAAAGAAAAGGGAGTTAAATAATACTGGGTAGGGCAAACACACATATGAAGGGCCAGAGGCTTATCTATTACCCTTCTTCTCTTTCTCCATTGATCTCCAGCCTTTTCTTCTGGTCTAAAAGATGCTAGAAGTTATGCCTACCAGCCTCATCTTTGCTTTTGGGGTTCTAAGACCACACCACCTATTGATGGCTCATTTTCATTGTCTTCCACAGGCCAAATTCAAGTCTCTGACAGTGGTCAGCACCTTTGAGCTGGGAGCTAAGGAGGGCAGTGTCCTACAGCTGACAGAAGCCTCTCGTTGGAGTGAGGTGGGACAGGAGCCTGAGTTTGAGAGCCGTGGAAAGAGTGAGGGCGGGAATGTGGCAAGGGCACCTGGGGGTTTTTTAGAACAGAGATATCCTCATAAGGCAGCAGCTGGGGAGTCAGAAGGGATAAATCAGGACGCTGGGGTCCCACTGCCTTTATTCCTGCCTCAGTTGCTTTCTTTTTATTCTTCTATTTCGAGGCTTCTATTTCACCCCTCAAATGTGAGGTGAGGCTAGCTGGGAGAAAGAATACCAGTACCAAACAGCTCTCCTCCCCATACAGAGCCTGCTGGAGGTGATTCAGATGCGACCTGTCCTCATCTCCCTGTGGATCCTCATTGGTAGTGTCCTGGGAGGGCTGCTTCTGCTTGCTCTCCTTGTCTTCTGTCTTTGGAAGGTAAGCACTGCTTTGGTGGGAAGTATGGGACATGACGCCCATGAGTTGAGGGCTCCTGGAATATGGCAGAGAGAACTGGATTTGTGCTGGCCAGCTAAGTCGGCTGTGGGTGTTCTGCCCGGATCTCTTCCACTATACTCTACAAATGTTGGCTGAATGAAACTAAGCCAAATAAAATAAACTAGAATCTCATTTTTGGGAGCAGAATAAAAGTGAAGATTTCAGATATGTCTGCGAGCCCTTGGCAAAGTCCCCAAGCAGGACATTGGGTGATGACTCTTCTCTCTTCCTCTACAGCTTGGCTTCTTTGCCCGAAAGAAAATCCCCGAGGAAGAAAAAAGAGAAGAGAAATTAGAGCAATGAATGTAGAATAAAGCCCTAGAAAGTCCTCTTGGCAGCTTCTCCAAAAGACTTGAGTGAGAGCAGAGGCTGGGGACTCAGATGGACAAGACGAGCCTCTAGACTGTCTCCCCAGACCTGCAGCCTGACTTGACTTTTGAGTCATGAGGATGCTGCTGGCAAGAGATGAGGCCTTACCTCAGAAGACAAGGGCTGGCGCCCAAAGCAGAAACACTCTCCCCCTGTGCTTCCCTTCTCATGATCCCACTGCCACAGCCAACCCTGGGGCCTTGGTTGGGTGCCCCTTTTTCTTTATCCCCAGGAATCAATAATTTTTTTGCCCAGGTTCCCTGACATCTTTTAGATTTCCCCTACAATCCTCCCTCAAATTTGGAAAGGGTGAGGGCAGATCCTCCTCCATTCCCTGCCTCTCACCTTCCTGTCTGCTCCCCGCTCCACAGAAGGGAGCTGACGTTGGCTTCAAAAAGTAAAGTCAACATCTGCTGCTTTCCTGTGGAGTCTGGTGATTCAGAGAGCCGGATGGGGAGAGTCAACAGGAAAAAAGGAGGGAGGAGGAAAAGCCACAAGAGACATTCTGTACAATTCCAAGGAACAGAGAAGTCTTTAGACGGGCAACTGCCATCCCCCTGAAACCTGAGACTTCATGGTGCCCTAGCCCGCCCTCAGGTGCCTGTGAAACCGAGCTGCCCCAGGCCTGCGGGGCATGGGTTTCCCAACTGGTGGCCTTCCCTGGGAGCAAAGCCAGGGCGGGGCGCCTGATTCTCCGGAGCCATGGGCCCCCAGGTGGCTAGAGCTGGAATAGCAGAGGAGAGTCTCATTGCTTTGGTCATGGCCAGTGGAAGAGAGTTGGATACCCTGGGTGGTGTTTTCTCCTCTCTCAGGTCTCACACACTCATGAGCCTTTCTTAGGGCCACCTTCTAGAAACCAGAGAGAAGGGGGATGATTTCCTCTTAATGGTAGGAAACCCTTTCACCGGCTTTGGGAAGCAGCAGCTCCATGGGGTCTAAACACCCCATAGACGCTAATCAGGTCTGCATTGATGAAGAAGCCAAAGTGGGTGGTAGGAGATCTCTGGGGAGCAAGCCCTTATCTGCTTATCATTGGTTGTGTGACACAAATAGCTCCTAGGAAAATGTTTCTGGGGCCACTGAAGTCATTCCTGGTAGGGCTTCTCTGGTGGAATCAGTTTGCCAGCCCTTGCCTGATATTTACTGGAAAGTTCCAATTTCCATCTCTGGGTCACCTGGTGAGGTGGTCCTGGCCAGTAATAGAGCAAATTAGATTCTCCACCAATGACTGGGTAACGTATATTTCTTTGTCATCAAGACTTTGGATACCAAAGTCTATTATTGGTCTCCAAGGTGTGGCTCTGACGGCCATTTGAAGAATCTGCACCTGTTTTGTGCTGCCCAGTTGACTGGGCAGTTAACCAGCAGCCACAGAACTTGTTCTCCAGGGCTGTTCTTGAGGCCTGGCCACAATGTTTATCTTGGCACGTCTCTGGTCTTCTGCATGGGTCATTGTCTCTGTTTCCTAGCAGGGTGGACAGCATATCAGATGGTCAGAACAAATAAAGTTCAGTGTCAAATTACTTCTGGCTCTCTTTGAGTTCCCTAGGATATGGACTGCTCAGGAATGGTGAGAGAAAGATTCTTGGATTGCCTGAGACCTTATACAGTTGAGTTCCTGGAAGGCAAAGTTATAAGATATTCGGAATGTTTTCTGTGATTCTCTCCCTGGAGATGTCTTCTAGCGTCCTGCAATCCTCACCTAGTTAAGTGACTACAGACCATAAATTGTATAGGTCGGGTAAGCACATAGGCCTAGATTGAAACCCCAGGTCTGCCATTTATTAGCTGTGTGGTCTTGGGCGAGTCATAACTACCCTGAGGCTCACAGAGCAGTAAGAGGTACAGTGGTTAAGAATGAAGACAGACTTGGGTTTAAATCTCAGCTATACCACTTTTTGACCTCGGACGGATTTAATTTCTTTAAGTCTTTGCTTTCTTTTCTTTAAACTTACTAAGGTTGTGAGGACCAAAGGAGATAATTCAAGTAAAGTGAACATATACTAGGTACTTGATAAAGGTTAACTTGATATAAAAAATATTTTGTTATAAAATAACTGGCCTTCCCTGTGTATCACGAGGATTAAGTCGGAAGGTCTACGGAAGCATCAGGTATATTCCTAATCTTGTGACCCACCTCCCCTTCACACAGGCCCTGAAGTTTTTTTTCTCCTATGTGTTATTGTCTCTTGATGCTAAATCTTATCTCATGCTTCATCCCCTTTGACATAAGCCCTCATGCCCACTAAGACCATTAGAAGATTCTAGTGGTAGAAATCACGTCTACTTGATTTTTTTTAGATATCCAGTGTTCTTCTCGTACCTTCAAGGGAAATGTGCACGTAACCAATGGCCTTAGAAATAGGACCACGTCTCTCTCTCTCTGTTGCTTAACTCCAAAAATGGTGGCTGGTCTGGCCAATAGGCAGAGACAACCATTCCGTGGCAAGCTGGTGAGTTATTTGTGGCAGGAGGAGTCCATGGTGACCCTCAGTGCACTTCACATAAGCTATTGCTTGATCAGCCTTTGTGGAGCATACACTTTCTGACGTGGTAATGTGGACAGATCTCCCCCTCTTTATCCCCAGTCAGCACAGAAAGAGAGATGGATTTCTTCAAGGACTGGTTCATCTAATTCTGTATCCATGTGATTAAAAGAGCATTTTAAATATTTTCCCCACCTAGAGGTCCCTCTCTTCTCTAGCCTTCAGCTCCAGAATGGGACTTTCTCTAATCCACCCTATTCTTTAGTAAGCTTGTTACCTCTTCCTTTGAGGCAGTGCTATTTTGAGAAGCTACCGTAGAAAGAACAGCCTCTCCTCAGACACAGGAGTATCCCTTCCTTTCTTCTCTTTGTTGCTTCTTCATCTCCTCCTTCATTTTTCATTCATTCGCTTGTCAGCCATTAAGCACCTACCATGTGCCCAGCAATGAGAACAATATAAAACACTACTCCTACCACCAAAGAGCCCAGTCTTATAGGAAAAACAAACATGGAAACAAATAATGGCAAAGGTGGTTGCTATGTAACATGGCAGTAAGGATTAGAAGTGTGTCCTGCACAAGAGGCATGCTTTTTTGAGCAGGGGTGACAGAGTTCTAAGGGAAATCTTTACAGAAAAGAAAGTGGCTTGTGGGGCCACCAAGTGTGAGAGCAGGTGTTCCAGAGAGGATTAATCACCAGTGGGGAAGGGAGTGGTAGTGGATTAGGACAGCCTGAGCACGGGGCTGTTTGTGGACATGGGAGAGGGGAGACTGGAGAGGGGGGGGTATGGATTCTGCTGTGCCTTGTAAGCCACATGAAGAACTCAGCTTTAGCAAGTAGGCTTTCAGCTTCCAGAGGCCTTTGAGTGGTGGCTCTGGCCTCAGGGAAGAGAAGATGTTGGGGGATCTTTGAGCATGATGGTCAAGAAAGAATTTTTTTTTTAAGTAAGCTCCATGCCCAGCATGGGGCCTGAATTCACAGTCCTGAGATCATGAGTCACGTGCCTCACTTACTGGGTCAGCCAGGTGCCCCAAGAAAGAATTCTTGAGATCCTGTATGATACAGCTGAGTAAGCTTTGGTAAGTAGGACAGGGATAGGACTCATGGGCCAAAGGAGCTGCACTTTTGGTGTAGGAAGCTGGTGCTTATATGCTTAGCACTCAGGAAGGAGAGGACGCACAGGGAGTATTAGATTGTAAGTATTGTCTTCAAATTTTTACTTGTAAAAATTACCTTCTCAGGATTTCTCTGCTGATTATCATTCAGTTGAATATTAACCTGGTAAAATTTACAGGCAGTGATGAGATCCTTTAAGAATGATGTGTTTAGGGGCACCTGGGTGGCTCAGTGGGTTAAGCCTCTGCCTTCGGCTCAGGTCATGATCCCAGGGTCCTGGGACCGAGCCCCACATCGGGCTCTCTGCTCAGCAGGGAACCTGCTTCTCCCCCTCTCTCTGCCTGCCTCTCTGCCTACTTGTGATCTCTTATCTCTGTCAAATAAATAAATGAAATCTTTAAAAAAAAAAAAAGAATGATGTGTTTAAAGAACATCTCTTGCTGCAATGGAAGATGGATTGCAGTAGGGCAGAAGAGGAGGAGATGCCCTAATATGGTCAAGAGATGATGCTGGCTTAGACTAAGGTGCCTCCCAGGTGCCCCTAGATTTCACTTAAAATGGGATTGGGGGGGTGCGCCTGGGTGGCTCAGTGGGTTAAATCCTCTGCCTTTGGCTCAGGTCATGATCCCAGGGTCATGGGATCAAGCCCCGCATCCGGCTCTCTGCTCAGCGGGGAGCCTGCTTCCTCCTCTCTCTCTGCCTGCCTCTTTGCCTACTTGTGATCTCTATCTATCAAGTGAATAAATAAAATCTTAAAAAAAAAAAAAAAAAGAATGTAGTAACCAGGGATGTCTGAGTGGCTCAGCTGGTTAAGCGGCTGCCTTCAGCTCAGGTCATGATCTCAGGGTCCTGAGACTGAGTCCCTCATCAGACTCCCCGGTCAGTGGGGATCCTGCTTCTCCCTCTCCCTCTGCCTGCTGCTCCCACTGCTTGTGCTCTTTCTCTCTGTCAAATAAATAAACAAAAACTAAAAAAAAAAAAAAAAAGAATGCAGTAACCAGCACGCATTTGATCCTTACCAAAACTATGAAGACCATAGGTGACCTTTTGGGCTAAAGGTGAACATGTTTCTGCTTCTGTCCCTCATCATTTCCCCCGATCAATCTTCGGTCCTTAAATCTTTAAGCTTGTTGAAAGGCAAAGGGCTCATTTTCTGTAACTTCTTCAAGTTGACAGGGGTTGTAGAGATGTCCCTACCTATGGACCGAAACTGGTCACAATCTATCCCTACAAGTAACTATTATGGAAGGCCACTGCTGTAGAGTCCAGAGGGGACGTTGGGGTAACTTATTTCGAGGAGTAAGTCTCATCTATTGGCTGGGCAAAGGAGTCAAGAACTGCTTACATGTATCTCAAAAATAGGAGAGAACAAAGCAAAAGAGACAACATATTAGAATTCATATTATAGTAAAAATAAGAAGTTTGATAAGAAGACCCTTTAGGGTGGACCACAGTCCACCTCCTGACCAGGAATTTAACCAACCATTAAGACCTTTAAGACAATGGAGGGTCTTTAAGAGCACTGGTTTGGTTATTTATATCAGTAAGTCATCCTGTTATATTTTTGTCATCATCTGGAATGTAGACACAACATTCTACTTTAATAATGTCACATGTTCCTCCTTATGCTGCTGTTAAGATGTCTAATGCCATTCTATTTTGTAGAAATGCTTTACACATTTGAGTTACTTTAGTGTTTAATAATGTAATGCTATTCTGAGAGTCACTTAAGGCTTAATTGTGTTGTTATCAAGGGCCTCAAGGTGCGATATGACATCTTCTAAAACTACTGATGGAAGAAAAATAGATGTCAGGTGGTCATACTCATGGAACACAGATCTTGTCCATCATTGTTTTAGATATGGAAGATTAGCTGGACTGGCACTAGTCTTAGTGCTATGGCCATGAATCCAGGCATAACATGTAGTACATCTTCCAATCCAGCCTGGTGGAAACCATGGCCACAGATCTGGCCCACATAACCATTGTGTTCCATTAGGTGCTAGCCTTCTGACATCTGGTCACCTCGTCTGGTCAGTAGCAAACCAATGGGTTGCCGGTAAAATAATGGTAAGCTCGCAGGCTATCCCATTTGGCAAGTACTATTGGATCATGAATCAAGGGTATGGTTTTTCTGTTCCCAGCATAAAAGGGTTTTTTGGCTTAGTTGTCCTACTGTAGGACTAAGCCATATATATCTGTTCCATACTTGTAATCTTTCCCGACTGTCTTGATAGGAAGGACTACATACTCAGGGAATTTGTTGTCATGAGACTATCTGTGGGTTGGCATGTTCAGTTAAAATTTTGATAGTTTGAGGGGAACCTGTGTGACTCAGTCAGTTAAGCATCTGCCTTGGGATCAGGTCATGATCTTGGGGTCCTGGGGTTGAGCCCTGCCTTGGGCTATCTGCTCAACAGGAAGTCTGCTTCTCTCTCTTGCTCTCACTCTCTCTCAAATAAATATATTAAAAAATCTTAAATTTTTTTTTTGATAGTTTGAGGATAAAAGAAAGCCTTCTTATGGCCTGGAGAGTCCCATGTAACATTTGCCATAGGCAAAGAAACATACTCTTTAGTAGTAGAAATATTCCTATATATGCTGGCATTGGAGTGACTTCATGTTGGGTTTGGTTATATGTGGCCACTGTATGCTTGGCTAAAGCCTCTACTTGTAATTTTTTTTTAAAGATTTTATTTTATTTATTTGACAGAGAGATCACAAGTAGGCAGAGAGGCAGGCGGAGAGAGAGGGGGAAGCAGGGTCCCTGCTTGATCCCAGGCTCAATCCCAGGACCCTGAGATCATGAAATCATGAAATCATGAGATCATGACCTGGGCCAAAGGCAGAGGCTTAACCACTGAGCCACCCAGGCGCCCCAAGCCTCTACTTGTAATTTTACATCTATAGATGTAAATATATATGTATATGTATGTATATATACATATATGTATGTATGTATATGTATACATACATGTATACATATATGTATGTATATATACCTGGTTCCCAGGATATATATGGCTAAGTGATAAAACCATTAGGAAGCCTTCTTTGCCTGATGTCCAGCCTTAACAATATCCTAATTTCAAGGAATCACTAGCAAGTGGGGGATGACTTGTCCTGGGAGATTAGGGCATCCCCAAGTGCATTCTCCAATACAGTTATAGGGAAAATGGGGCCATCCATCATCTCCATTAGTTCATAGCTAATCCCATGGAGTGGGTACGCTTTGACTTTTAAGGAGTGATTTTGTTTTCTCAGCCACATAGAATCGATCAAGGTGACAAGTGAGTTACACAATTTTGGGGGAGTCCATCCCATTGGCCAGGTGTTTAATCATATGTCTGTGGGGTCCCTTCTATTATCCCCACAGAATAATAAGAAGGAAGACTGTCTATATATGAGCTATTATGGAAATCTCTCTTAAATTTACCTCAAGTTGTCTAGCTTAGGCAAACAATTATTTGAAAACAACTAATCAAAACTAGAATCTAACATCCAAAAGGATGTATTATCGAAACACAATCTTTCTCTCTAAATTCACCCTTATTTCCAGAGATAGTCAAATCAAGACTAATTAGATTGTAAAACAGCCCAGTTTTAACAAACTTGGCCTCAGTATTTACATAAGCTAGGCAAGGATAGTGATTAATCATGTAACTTTTTTTTAAATTTTTTATTTTTTTATAACCATATAATGTATTATTAGCCCCAGGGGTACAGGTCTGTGAATCGCCAGGTTTACACACTTCACAGCACTCACCATAGCACATCCCCTCCCCAATGTCCATAATCCATAACCCCACCACCCTCTCCTGACACCTCTCCCCCCAGCAACCCTCAGTTTGTTTTGTGAGATTAAGAGTCTCTTATGGTTTGTCTCCCTCCCAATCCCATCTTGTTTCATTTATTCTTTTCCTACCCCCCAAACTCCCCACATTGCATCTCCACTTCCTCATATCAGGGAGATCATATGATAGTTGTCTTTCTCCGATTGGCTTATTTTGCTAAGCGTAATACCCTCTAGTTTCATCCATGTCGTCGCAAATGGCAGGATTTCATTTCTTTTGATGGCTGCATAGTATTCCATTGTATATATATACCACCTCTTCTTTATCCATTCATCTGTCGATGGACATCTAGGTTCTTTCCATAGTTTGGCTATTGTGGTTGTTGCTATAAACATTCAGGTAACTTTCTTTTTTATTTGCTTTGCTGGAACTTTTCATAAGGAATTTCTAGCTTGAACTTTTAATAGCCTCTGGAGGCCAGAGCCAAGCCAAACTGTTGTCATCAGACTTGTCTGTAATACCTGTAGATTTGGGCATATTTCTCTTCTTGAGGTCCCCCAAATATCCTGAGGTTCTTGTACTTGCCAAGAAGTGACATTTTTTACTCATCTGGTGAGGCTGCTGGGAACCCTGTGAGCAAGGTTATCAGGCCAATGTTTCCAAGGGGCTCTACTGGCCCTATAAAGTCATCCTTGGTTCCTTAAAATTGTCTATGCATTTCTCTCTTAAATATGACATTTCAGTCAAAGCCCTGGTAATATAATCAATATTTCCAGTGGTGTCCTGTTATAAGAACAGATTCTTATCGAACTTATGCAAATAACTGTAATTGCTGTAATTGCTGTGGAAGAAAGAAAACTCATTAAGAGTTTTTGATTTCTGGAAGGTTTTGGTAGGAAGACAATTGCTTCAATTTGTTCATAAAAGAATATTTTCTTGGGGTGCTTGGGTGGCTCAGTGGGTTAAGCCTCTGCCTTTGGCTCAGGTCATGATCTCAGGGTCCTGGGATCAAGCCCCGCACCAGGGTCTCTGCTCAGCAGGGAGCCTGCTTTCTCCTCTCTTTCTGCCTGCCTCTTTGCCTACTTGTGCTCTCTCTCTGTCAAATAAATAAATAAAATCTTTTTAAAAAAAGAATATTTTATCATATTTCTGTAAGTCATGGAAGAGACTCTTAAGAGAAAATGTCATCAATCTGGAAGAGCAAATATTAGAGAACCAGCAATATTTCAAAGAAGAGTCATAAAACACTGTAATCTTTTTCCTCAATTAACTCAGTCCTGTGTTGTTAATTTTTTATCTGAGTGCAGCTTTTCCATTAGTCCTGGAAATTCTTACCCAGTTCAATTTTATGATTTTAAAGATATCAAAAACCTATATTTGTTTTTTGGGGTTTTTTTTGTTTTGTTTTTAAAGGTTTTATTTATTTATTTGATAGAGATCACAAGTAGGCAGAGAGGCAGACAGAGAGGGGAAAGCAGGCTCCCTGCCGAGCAGAGAGCCCAATGCGGGGCTCCATCCCAGGACCCTGGGATCATGACCCGAGCCAAAGGCAGAGGCTTTAACCCACTGAGCCACCCAGGTGCCCCCAAAACCTATATTTGTTAAAAGTCCTTTTTGTGAATCTCCTTGAAGACAAAATTTATTCTGCAAGAGCATCAGAACAAGCACTATAAATGGCTAGAGTCAAAAATAGACAAGGTTAGGGGTGCTGGGTGGCTCAGTGGGTTAAACCACTGACTTCGGCTCAGGTCATGATCTCAGGGTCCTGGGATCGAGCCCCACATTGGGCTCTCTGCTAAGCAGGGAGCCTGCTTCCCCCTCTCTCTCTGCCTGCCTCTCTGCCTAACTTGTGATCTCTCTGTCAAATAAATAAATAAAATCCTTAAAAAAATAGACAAGGTTAAAGATCTGATATGAGAATTCATAATGCAATTCACAAGGAAATCAGTTATTTTTGTGACACATAAGACTTTAATATTTAGAACTTCAAGTGATGACCTTATCCCAGAACATATTAAAACTTAAGGAATTTGGGGGTGCCTGGGTGGCTCAGTTGGTTAAGTTTCTGCCTTTGGCTCAGGTCATGATCTTAGGGTCCTGGGATCCTTGCTCAGTGGGGAGTCTGCTTCTCCTTCCCCTTCTGCCCCTCACCTTGTGCTCTCTCTCTCCCACTCTCAAATAAAATCTTAAAAAAATCAATAAACCTTAAGGAATTTCATATAATTTCTAGAACAGTTATAGCATTTACCCAAATGACATAACCTACAGCTTATCATTATTAGTTTGATAGTGCTTCTGGAGTAACTTATAAGACAAATAAGCCTAATTTGTCAAAAACTTCATTTACTATTTAAATCTCAGGGAGTTGGGTGCCTGGGTGGCTCAGTATGTTTAGCATCTTCCTTCAGCTCAGGTCATGATCTCAGGGTCCTGGGGTCAAGCCCTGCATCTGCATCCCGGCTCAGTGGGGAGTCTGCTTCTCTCCCTCCCTTTGCTCCTCCCCTGGCTCCTGTGTTCTCTCTCTTTCAAGTAACTAAACTCTTAAAAAAAAAATCAATCTCAGGAAGTTTGTTAAAAATCTTAGGAAGTGGGATGCCTGGGTGGCTCAGTTGGTTAAGCGGCTGCCTTCGGCTCAGGTCATGATCCCAGCGTCCTGGGATCGAGTCCCACATCGGGCTCCTTGCTTGGCAGGGAGCCTGCTTCTCCCTCTGCCTCTGCCTGCCACTCTGTCTGCCTGTGCTCGCTCTCTGTCTGACAAATAAATAAATAAAATCTTTAAAAAAAAATCTTAGAAAGTTTTATTTATTTATTCTTTAAAAATATTTTTATTTATTTATTTGACAGACAGAGATCACAAGCAGGCAGCCAGGCAGGCAGAGAGAGGAGAGGGAGAGAAGCAGGCTCCCGGCTGAGTAGAGAGCCCCAGATTCAGGGCTCGATCCCTGGGATCATGATCTGGGCCAAAGGCAGAGGCTTTAACCCACTGAGCCACCCAGGTGCCCCAAAAAAACCTTAGAAAGTTTTAAAGCACATACCTAAAAATGATTACAGATCATTATAAATTTAATATTTACATTTAACCAAGGTAACAATACGGGAATCTACAGGAAGCTGTAAAGTTGTTAGCAAAACCGAGTTCCTTTAACATTGAGACCTTTTAACTTGCTTAAGTAACCAAAGACAAAACAGAAGCTTTGGTGTTTTGGGCTGATAGAAAGAAAAGAGAAAAAAACTGTTTACGTTTTCTTATCACAAGCATACCAACAATCCAAGAACACTTTGGTTGTTCTTTTTTTTTAACAAAGAGAAAAGGAGAATTTCAATCCTATACCACCATACTTTTAAAATTCATTTCAAGCTTAGTCCTGACTGCACGTAAAATTCTTTCCCAAGGGAGAAAATGTTATATAAGAGGATTTCCGGCTGAATGATGATTGCAAGCTTTTTGAGACCAGGAACATGCTATTAATCTTTGCTGTCATAGAAATCATCTCTCAGGTACAGGTGGGAGACAAAAGGAGGCCGTGATCAACAGTGTGGCAGGAGGCTGCCAGGACTTAGCTCACAGCAGAGGCTCCATACCTCTGTACCATCTACCTACCCAGCAACTGGGCTGGGAGAGAGGTTCTGTCTACATTGCATAAGTGAAGAAGCTGAGACTCAGGCCAAGCAAACTGCCTGATGTCATACAACTACATGTAGTGGTGAACCTGAGATTAAAACTTGGATTTGTCTGGCTCTGAAATCACTATGCCTTCCATAACAATAAACACTAAGAGAGATGGAGGACCACTTTCACAGAACTGTAGAAATTGATCTAGCCACCAGATTATGAGATTTTTCAGAGGCCAGTATGGAACCTTGGGGTTTTCTTTCTCTTCTTGCTCTTACAGCTGCCTGCACTGATGCTTTTTGATAAACACGTGGCTTCCTTTTGATTCTAGAAAACACTAAGTCTCAAAGACAAAAGATGCAGACTTCAGCAAACTAAGGATTATATAGTAATCACTAAGAGCTGGGCTGGAAAGACTGTTGTAGTGCAGCTAGTTCTTTCTGTGAAGACAGCAGGATTATAAAATCAAAAGACCAAAGGGTCTGTTTTCTGCTCAACCAAACATATCTAAAGCACAGTAGAAGTTTGATGCAATATTTTGTGTTATTTTATGAAGTGCTGCATGGAATTATTATCTGGTTGCAAGAAAACATCATGTAAAATGAGAATATTATAAATAAAAAAAGAGCATGGATAAAAGTAAAAAAAAAAATTATTTCCCAAAGATCTCTCTTTACAAGCCGTCTACTACTTTTTCATTCAGATTTTGTCCTAAGGCTTTTCTCTCTAAACGACCAGTCTCATTTTAGGATTAAATTATCTTTTTTTTCCCTCAACAAAGTGTACTTCCTTTCCTTATATCTTTCTCATATATTTCCTATTTTCCCACATGCAAAGTTGCTTATTTCCATCAATGCTAATTACATTTAGCAGAATCTTAACACTTGGAAACCTTAGTCTTCAGTGAAAACTAAGTAGTAACCAAATATGCACTGTCCATTACACCAAAATTATTTAGATTTGAAACCCATGAGTGCATCTCATAATTTCTAAATTATGAGATGAAACATGAAATTACATGTTTTTCCACATTGTACAATCTCTCAATAAACCATAAAGCACATTTACCAAGAGACCCAGTTATCCTCAGTTTCTCTGTGATAAGAAGCCAAAGCAGGTAAACCTATGTTCAGTAATCAATGCTTTAGTATTTTATCTCGTTTGGAAAAGATTTAGATAGCCAATGAATTCAACTTCAAAGTTTCAACTGGAAAGATTCTGAAAGCTGTTTTAATAATTACCCATGAGAACTTTATGAGACAGACAACATTAACTGTCATTTTAACCCATCGTTGGGGACAAATTGCAACAGAAAAAAACAAGAGTTTATTTGACCGTTAGCAATCACTGGTAGAATAAAAGTTTTCTATTTAATCCTGATAACTCCAAAGACATGTCGACTTTAATTAAACTAACAAACTTACATCAGCTTAAATACTGAATATGTTGCAAAGGGTCAACCTAAAAGTCAGCCCATTTGCTTAAAAAGTCACTGTGACTTTTCACTTTTTTTCAACTTAAAAGGTCACTGTCAACTTTTAGCACCTGGAGGGAAGTCTGAAGTTCAGGGAGGGGTGCTCTTCACTTTTTGATAACAAGGGGGAGGAGGAGCAAGAGCCAATGGTGGGCACTGGAGACCCAGAAGATGCTGTAGGAGTCAGTTATGCTAGCTGTGCCCTGGTGCTGCAGAGACCAGAGGAGGGGGAAGTCGAGTCAGACAAGGTGAGGTGTGGCCATCAGGGTTGAAGGCAGATAAAAGCCCAGAAAGCAGAGAAAGAGGCTCAGGGTCCTAGAGTTTAACAGCTCAGACAGATGAACAGACACACATTTTCTTTCCACCAACAAAAAGTGAAAACAGGTAGTCCATGTTGGGTCGGAGAAGATAGGGAACCTCCCTAAAAAGAAAGGAGTTTTGGGGGCACCTGGGTGGCTCAGTTGTTAGGCATCTGCCTTTGGCTCAGGCCATGATACTACGGTCCTGGGATCGAGCCCCACATCCGGCTCCCTGCTCGGTGGGGGGCCTGGTTCTCCCTCTCCCACTCCCTCTGCTTGTGTTCCTTCTCTCACTGTGTCTCTCTCTGTCAAATAAATAAAATGTTTAAAAAAAAAAAAAAAGAAAGAAAGAAAGGAGTTTTGGTAGCTGCTTGGGAATATTTCTCAAGGTCCCCATCCCGAGATAGACTAACCACAGACAACTGGCTCCAATTATCATAGCCATTAACCCAGGAGTGGATGAGGGAGGAGACCCTTCCCTCCCCCACCACGCAACAAGAGTTTGGCAACATTCATCCAGTAGTCTCAATATCTATTTCTGACACACAAAAGAAAAAAGCAAACACCAGTAACTTGGGAAAAAGAGCGTGGCATGTACATGATCTTGGCAGTAACCTGTTTCCAAGAGAGACAAAGGGGAGCACATAGAGAACATGACGGAACACAGCCTAGTGGTGGATTAGCAGAAGTAGGAGGGCCCAAGGCAGCTGAGCGGATGGTGGATTGAGGGACAGACGGTGAGGAGAGGGATGTCCTCAGGCCCTCCAGGGGTGTATTGAATAGATCAGGATTTTGGTACAGGGCCATAAAGACCTGATCATATGGAATTTCAGTCCATCTTCCCTGACACAAAACGGTCTAATTGATAAATAGTATTGAAATTTAAGGACCCCTAAATGGGCCATTTTTCATTATTCTCCAGAGAATACTGATGTCAGGCATTATCACAGAAGAAGATAAGGTGCTTCTTTTAATCCTGTTGCCCCAAAAGACTCCAGTATGTTAGAAGACAGCCCATAGGGGAATCCTTTAGGATTGAGGAAGTTGAATCCATGGTCAATTCCTACAAAATGAATGAGAAGAATACATTAACTAAGTGGGAGTCCATTACCAAAATCCCCTTCGGCTTCCGAATGGTGTCCTGTCAGGAATATTGCCGAAGGTTCCTGCGGTTCAGAGTTGGGAAGTGTCCCCCTTTCTTGATGGCTCCGACACTTTTCTGCTACCTGAGAAGGGATGTCAACCTCCCTTTGCTTCCGCAATGCAGACTACTGCGGGTCCTGGAGAATGGACTGAAACGCTGCAGAGCTTGGGGTTGCCTCTTTCCATTTTGGGGGAGCCAATATATTTGACAACCAATAATAGTACCCTTTGTAAGGCTCTATCATTAATGGATCAGGTAGAGGTCCTGGCCTTTTTAAAGAAGGGGCAGCTATTTTTTTTAAACATTTT
>ML107952.1:0-45198 GCA_003697995.1 Taxidea taxus jeffersonii
CATGTCAGTGTCTGCCTGCTGTGTTCATATACCTGTGGGCACACCCAAGTGAGCAACCATGCATCCGTGTGTGGTATGGGTCCACGCACATGAGTCTGTGTGCACATGCATCCGGGTTTGGCTGTGTGAGTGCAAGTGCCTTGTGAAGGTGTGCACATACACTCGTGTGTGCACATGCATGCTTGTTTTCCTCCACTTGTGCAGGTGCTCCCATGTGCTACTGGAGGAACGGTTCTGCACACAGCAAATGTGGACAGTTGTTCTCGGATCGTGGCTGAGTCTGAGCCTGGGCCTACCACACCCTGACCCTGTGGCTTGCATGAGTTACCTCGCCCCGCTGAGCCTCAATTTTCCCGTCTGTAAACAGGGAATACTTATAACCAAACCCTCTTCTTAGGGTTCCTGAGAATTGCATGAGTTAGCTTGTGCAAAGGGCCTAGGGATGAGCCTGGCAGAGAGGGTGCACCGGACGCATTTATTACAATTATATGATTTTGACAATGTGGGTGAGTTTCCTGAAGAAGCCTGGGGCAGTCCCTGTCTGTGCCTGTTGTTCTGGGATGTGTTCTAACGTCTGGCTCATGACACGTAGATCATAACTCACGTATTTTCACCATTTAGGTAGAGGATTTTGAAATCATTGTTTCGTTGTGAGTCCTCACCCCCCTTGCTGAGTTTGAGAGAGACTAAAAGCCTCCTTTGGTCCGCCGACACCTACGCCTGCTCTCCTCGGCAGCCACCCAACATGCTGCATTTTTGTTAAAATCCCAACGATAGGTGACATATCCGTGATGCATTCTGGGCACACAGACTCAGAGATGTGTACAGCTGAAATTAAAATCCCACCCTCACGCCGTCATGATTTGTTAGTGGCAATCAGTGAGGAAGGGAAAGATGAGGAGTGATGCAATTCTTTCTAAAGAACAAACCTGCACTCATGTTCCTATTTAGTTATTTTTAAAGATATGTAAATGTCATTTGAAAAATTCCCAAGAAACTAAAAAAATTCTCTATGCAGGATTGCATTTATAGAAGTTTGCGAAGATGCACACAGCATTCAGAAAAGTGAACAATTCAGCTTCTTCCAAAGCATTTATTTTGAAGGACATCTAGCCCAAACCTGTCAGTATAATTAGAATTTAATAACCTTGTGATCAGCGCTAGCTGTCACGAGGCTGTCACTGCGGAGGAAGAGCCATCCTGGCAGATGTGAAATCCGGTCTGGGGTGGGAAGCCCACCGCTACCCGCGTCTACACAGAGGAGCCAACCAGGCCTGAGCGATGCCAGACGCCGACCTGCGCCGTCTCAGGGTGGACGTCAGCTCTCACTTTCCAGAAGAGTCTGACGTGGACACATCTGTAAATGAACCGACGGAACATTCTTCTTTGCCTACAGACGGTGGAAAAGAGCTCCTGCAGCCGGCACTCAGCCCGTGTTGTCCAGGCTCCTCCAGCTCGGCCGCAAGAGAGTTCCCCGGGGGCTCGGACGACTCCCCAGCGTTCGCACCAACCACCTCTCCTGCAGGTGCTCCTTGAACGCGCCCCTGGCGCGCCCAGTCTGGGCCGAAGGAAGACAGCGGCGGGCCTCTCCCCTCCGTGCTCTCCGTGGGGGGACGCGGGAGAGGCCGCGCGGCTCTTGGGAGAGTTTGGCCGCGCGGGCACCTGCCTCCTCCTCCCAGCGGCCCATCTTCCCCGCAGGCTCGAGGCTCCGAGAGCTTCCCCTCCACCCTTCCAGGGCCGCGGTCCTCCTGTCTCTGGGCCGGCAGCTGGCCTTGGGCTGCAGCAGCAGCCCCGGCTCCGGGGCTCAGGGAGGTCCCTGGGAAAAGAGAGCCCCCGTGGCCGTGGGGAATGAGGCTGGGGGCGTCTCAGACCGGGGGGCCGGGAGGGGCGGACCCTCCGACTAAGCCCAGGTGCTCGCAGCCGAGGGGGTGCAGGCTCTCCCCAGGTGTAGCCGCGGCGGAGAAAGGCCCAGGGTGGTCGGGAAGGACAGAACGACGCCCCGGGGCAAGCGTCCGCGGGGAGGACGGGCGCGGTGGCCGGGCTCTGTCCAGCGGAGCCGCAGAGCCGAGAGTGGGCAGCGCCGCTGACCGCCCGCAGGAGGCCGCGAGCGCGCGCAGACCCCCGAATCGCCTTTACTGCGGATCTCCGTGCCAAGGTCGCCGTCCGACCTCTGCGCCTCCGGGCCTTTTTGCCAACACTCTAGGAAACTTGGGGCAGGAGGAGGAGGCACACGTTGGGAGACGAAGCTACGTTTGCATTTCCCTGGACCCCTATTTCCAGTCAGAAACAGGCTTCTGTTTTCCGCCCTGGACGTTGGCTGTGGGCCGAACCGGGACCCTCGCCCCATCCCCACGCCAGAGCCCCAACCCGCGTGTGAGTGCGTTCGGAGATGCGGCCGCTAGGCGGTAACCCTTCCCGACGCTGTCCCTTGGGGTCTTCGGCCGCCAGGACCGCGCGTTTCCAGGCAGAGGCGGCGCAGACGCTTGAGGAGGGCCACGCGAAAACGGGGCCACACGGTGCTTGTGGCCGGTCTCACCCGCCCCCGCCCCACCACCCGCGCCCTGACCCCGGCCCAGCCCCCCCGCACCGCTGTCATCCCAGCCCCTGCGGCTTTGCCACGGCGGCCTGAGCCCACGGAGACGAATGCGCTCTGATTTATCCCCTCCACTATTTGCATTGGGTCAAAAGCGTTTGATCTCCTAAATATATTTTAAACGATGCCTCCATTTTTCTCAGTACGGGTTTTTCTACGATGGATAAAAACAAGCCTACCATGAAAAAACTAAAATGTTGTTTTAATTTCAATGTTTTCACTTTAAATATGTAGGAATCAATATCAAGTAGCAGAACACCTGAGTGGTATAAATTAACATTTTTGAAACTGAGATTACGCTAGGAAAACAGCACAAAGAAGTGTAAGGTGTGAGAGGGGCACGGGTGTCCGCGGTCCAAAGCCGCACCATCAAACCCTAAACCTTCACCGGCAGGGCCAGAAACTGTTCTGTACGCCATTGAGATGCACCAAGATAGGCCTTTCCCCATGATTAAAGCCCAGTTGATGGATACAAACCCCGTGGTGGAGGCTTCCATGCTCAGGGTACAGCTGGCCCCTCCTCGCACGGAGCTGTTAAAGCTCAGCAAATGTCTTTTCAAGGGTCATTTCGTCTCAGCACACACGAGCTGTCCTATTAAATGGAAATCAAGTTCCTATTTGAAGACGTTCATTTGGAGATCTGACCTAATGTGGACACCTGCAAAGTCACGATTTTGCTTTCCAGCCGTGACCGGGCTCTGGTGATGCCGGAGCGAGGAGGGTTGGACAGCTTGTCTGCACTCGGCCGAGGGACGCGGTGAACGCGGGTCCCGCCTGGGGCGTGGCGGTGTGTGCGACTGTGCGACCGCCGTGTGTGTGAGCCTGAAGACCCCGTGGCAGATGCTTCCATCAGAAAGGCGGCATGTATTAAACGTCCACTGAAATTAAATCTCCTTTATGAAGTCTAGCAGTGTGTTAACTTGGAGAAATTCTACTCAGAGAGGCACCTCGCAAAACCTCTGGTGGGCACGAGGAGCCTGCGGTGCAGTGTTCTCTGCCCCCAACAACTTCCTTCAAGCCCCCATCTCCAAATTTGCTTTTAAAAAGTGTTTTCAGGCGCGCCTGGGTGCCTCAGTGGGCTAAGTCTCTGCCTTCGGCTCAGGTCATGATCTCGGGGCCCTGGGATCGAGCCCCGCATCGGGCTCCCCACTCAGCAGGGAGCCTGCTTCCCCCCCTCTCTCTGCCTGCCGCTCTGCCGACTTGTGATTGCTGTCTGTCCAATAAATAAATAAAATCTTTAAAAAAAGAATGTTTAAAAAATAAAATACAAAGTATTTTCAGATTAAATATTTTATAAGTGTCTCCTGGTTCTAAGAATATGTGATGCTAAAATAGTAATTGCAGTTTTTTACAGTTAATCGCACAGTGTCTGGAATTCAAACGTGTTTAAAATTCTCGTGCATTATCATTCATGGACAGCTGCTGACAGTTCCACCGAGGACAGGATTGAAAACAGCCCAGAAATGGATATAAACACAAATATAAACAAGCTTCCTCAAAGTCTTTCTATTGATCCCCCCTTCTGCACCAGAGCTAGCCATCTGTAATTGGTCTTCAGCCGATAGACAAACTCACAGGGAGCGAGGCCCCCAGGTCGGGGGCATTTGGTGAAACCCAGCTCTGTAAATGCATTGGTTCCTGATGGTAAATTTGAACACTCTAAAATTGTAAAGTCATATTTATTTACACATAATGGCTGAAAAGAACCTGCACAGAGATAAGGAGCGGCAATACACACTTATTTGTCAGATTAGATTATGTTTCTCTTACCTACAGAAAATGATCAGTGTGCTGTGAAAAAGAGATTGTTTTAAGTGGCTAAATAGTTCTAATTTACAAATGTTTCTTCTCAGCAGATGCTTATGATATCTGTGGTTTGAATTAAGATTTATTGCTGGTCTACCATGTTCCAGATTTTGTACATGAGCTCTCCTGTTTAATCTTCAGGGCAACTGGGGACACAGTTGCTCTAATTTTACAAATGAAGCAACAGAGGATCCAGGAGATTTTCTTGAAATGTCCATTGGTGGATTTCATATGAACTTTTTAGTTTTTTAAACTTTAATTGGCTGATTACTTTCCTGTATTTTCTTTTTTTAAAATTTTTTCAATTTCTTTTCAGTGTACCAGAATTCATTGTTTATGCACCACACCCAGTGCTCCACGCAATCCGTGCCCTCCACAATACCCACCACCAGGCTCACCCAACCCCTACCCCCTGCCCCTCCAACCCCCTCAGATTGTTTCTCAGAGTCCACAGTCTCTCATGGTTCATCTCCCTCCGGTTTCCCCCAACTCCCTTCTCCTCTCCATCTCCCCATGTCCTCCGTGTTATTCCTTATGCTCCACAAGTAAGGGAAACCATATGATAATTGACTCTCTCTGCTTGACTTATTTCACTCAGCATAATCTCTTCCTGTCCCATCCATGTTGATATAAAACTTGGGTATTCATCTTTTCTGATGGAGGCATCATACTCCATAGTGTGTATGGACCACATCGTCCTTATCCATTCGTCTGTTGAAGGGCATCTTGGTTCTTTCCACAATTTGGCCACTGTGGCAATTGCTGCTGTGAACATTGGGGTACATATGGCCCTTCTTTTCACTACATCTGTATCTTTGGGGTAAATACCCAGTAGTGCAATTGCAGGGTTAGTAGCTCTATTTTTAATTTCTTAAGGAATCTCCACACTGTTTTCCAAAGTGGCTGCACCAACTTGCATTCCCACCAACAGTGTAAGAGGGCTCCCCTTTCTCCACATCCTCTCCAATACACATTGTTTACTGTCTTGTTGGTTGTGGCCATTCTAACTGGTGTAAGATGGTATCTCAATGTGGTTTTGATTCGAATCTCCCTAATGGCTAGTGATGATGAGCATTTTTCTCATGTGTCTGATAGCCATTTGTATGTCTTTATTGGAGAAGTGTCTGTTCATGTCTTCTGCCCATTTTTTGACATGATTATCTGTTTTGTGTGTGTTGAGTGAATTACTGAATAACCTTTGCTCACTTGTGTGTTAGTGTTATTTTGTTCTTAGAAACACTTCAGTGTCATTTTAATAACTATTTCTACACAGAGAAAATGTTAATCAAATATGGGTACATGCTAATCTTTTACTTCGTGTTTTTGCCTTTGATATTATGTTAGGGAGGACTTTTCTTATGGGACATTGTACATGTAAATGCTTACTGGTTTTTACCTTCTCCTGCCCCAATGCCCAGGGTCACGTAATCGCTGAATACTTCCCACGGTCAGTCCAAAGCAAGGTGTGCTTTCGAGTCTAAAATACACACTAATTGCAAAGTCTTAGTATAAAAAAAAGTAAAAATATTTTTATTGTGTTATCTGAGACACCATACAATACATCATTAGTTTTTGATGTATGTAAAAGTATTTTAAAATGATCTCTATATCAAATGCATTTTGAAATGAGAATTTTTGATACATTGAATTGAATAGAATACATTATTTGAAATAGTTTCACCTCTTCCCTTTTGGAAGAATTTTGTAATATTCTAAGTAAATTTAGAAAAAAAAAAAGGTTATGTTGGAGCAGCACTTAAATTGCAAGTTATTTTACAAACTCTGACATATTGCTAATACTGAGAGTTCCATATATAAGTTTACTTGCGGTTACAATTAGTGGGGCCTCTGTTGATGTGCCTTAGTAAAGCTGTATCACTTTCTGTTGCATCTGACTTTTCCTGCACCCACACACATTTGTCCGGAGGCCCCTGTACACACTGTGTTCTTCTCTGCCCTGTGTATCTGCGCATACCGCCCAGCAAGGAAGTTAAGTCCTCACTGACCCCAACAAGCCCCTGCTTAGTTCAGGCAGGGATTTTGCTGAGTCTTTCAGATTTCCAGGTAGACATTTTTATCTTCTGCAAATATGGGCAGTGTTGTCTTCTTTTCTCATAACTCACGCATGATTCGCTTTTCTTTCTGGTTCCCTTGTCTTGAACTAGCAGGGAAAAAAAAAACGATACCATCATTTCTATTTCTTCAGGTTAACATAAATTTCTCTTGTTTTAACCTTAAGTCTGATCTTAGCTATATGTTGGAGATGGAGGTCTTTAGAAAATATATTAACAATGTTTAATTCCTATTGGTGGATCACTAAGATAATTTTTGTTTAGTAATTGGTATTTCATTTTTAAATATCTATTTATCATGTATTTGTTTTTGCCTTTTGAGTTCAGGATGTGAGGACTTATTTTAACACTTTTTCTAATATTAAACACCATTGAATTCACAATTGAGTGAAGTCAGTCTCATCAGATGCGGTATACATCTAGCATACTCTGAATAATATATTATTAACCTCAGAACTGTGTAAAGTAAACTTATATCCCATTAATTTTGAGCTGGCAAAAACAAAAGAACATTCAAGCTTTGATACTGCACCAGACTTGCATGTGGTGGCCCAGCAGGTGACGGCCATCAGAGCCCCCGTCGCTCGGAAACAGTGGCGTGTGGACTCGAGCTGCCGACCCCCTCCCCAGCCCCGCCCAGATCCGCACCAACGTGGGGACCCCAAGGAGTTCTTGCACTTCCTCTCTTCCCATTATCCCATGCCCGTTTTCACTCTCACTAGTGGGAGGGGCTTAACGATTACATTTTAAACATTATTTCCCATATTTCTGCCCCTGCTTTTCAAAGAAAAGTTATTTTCGCATAGGAAAGCTTTTTTTTTAAACATAGCTCTTTCATAAAATTATTTTCTTCTTAAAGCTTCAGGAGCTGAAGAAGAGAGAGAAGTGTTTTTTGAGTCCTACAAATTAATATGGATATGTGGGTGTTTGTGTTAACATTTAGCAAAATCAATCAGAAAATGGAGATATTTTAGTGAATACAAATTTCTAATGAGGTTATTAATTACACTCACATTTGCCTTAGTGCTCGTTTTTATGGTAGTTTCTTCAGCTTGCGCAGCATCAGGAGTCTTCGGACTTCCAAACAAGCAGCTGCAGCTCGTGGCAACTTTTCTAATTGTTCGACCTTTGCAAAGTCCAGTTTTGCTTCATTTGAACCGACACCGAAGCCTGCTGGGGGTGGGTAGAGATCCCTTCCTGGACGCTGACCCCTGGGGCTTCTTCCAACACACACGCTGGCTGCTCGTCCTTCGGAGACGAGCCGCGCCCACTGCCAGCCTCCGTCTCCCTCTTTCACAGACGTGCTCCTTGGATGTGGTTCAACGGTATCCAGCCTCCTCTCACCACCTCCGATGCTCAGTGTCGACCTGGGGCAGGGGTCTACTCGGAGTCTCGAAGCAACCAGGTCTGGTTCATGTTTGTTTCTGAAAATCTCCATTTCTTCCCTGACCTGGTGCTTGTGTCTAAGTACTATACTAGTTTTTTAAGGATTTTATTTGCTAGAGAGAGAGAGGGTGGGAGGGAGAGGGAGAGGCAGGCTCTCTGCCGAGCAGGGAGCCCGACGAGGGGCTCAATCCCAGGACCCTGGAATCATGACCTGAGCCGAAGGCAGACGCTTAACTGACTGAGCCGCCCAGGCGCCCCCAAGTACTGTAATATTTTGACCTTGAGTTGTCCAACTAGGTTTTGCAGTTATCAGAGGTCCGGTTAGAGTTACTAAAACTTTCGGCAGGTGTTGTATGCGGCCCCGTGTGGGATGTTACACGTAAACGTGTTTTTGCAGAGCCGTTAGGGACACATGTGCTTTCATAGCCACACAGTCTTTGATTTTTAAATGGCCTGATCAAGCAGTCACACCTAAATGTAAGTGCACGGGCCAAAGAAAAGGCTCTACTCCAAAAAAGCCCGGAGGCCAGAGCTACTTTTCACCTGTCAGGGCACTGGCTGTTGCCTTATTTTAAACTTATAATGTAAAAGCATGATGGTGAAATCAGGATCGAGCATTTGTGGAAGCAGAGAACCCTGGTTTTCTCAGAACCACAGAGCAGAGACAGTGATTGATGAGAACGAGTTCCCACGTCCCCTCCGGGGTATGTGGGTGTTTGCTGCATTGCTCTCATGGGTCACAGGCGCTCTGCACAGTGGCACCGGTCACGAGCACGCCGGCCTTCTGTCCTCCGCAGTTGCGTTTCCACAGAATAATCTCACCTGCCACCGTGACCTTGTGTTGCGACAGGAATTATTTCAGATTTGAAATTTTGTCTGTATTTAATCTGATGGTCACATGGCTGACGTACACAGAGAGGGTTTCTACACATCTTCCGACTTACACGTATTTAAGAACTAAAACGAAAGTCAGTTGAAGTGAACACTGGGGGTCTGCGAGAACTTGGAAGGAGTTTAAGAATCACTCAGAGTCGGGGCACCTGGGTGGCTCCGTGGGTTAAGCCTCTGCCTTCAGCTCAGGTCACGATCCCAGGGTCCTGGGATTGAGCCCCGCATCGGGCTCTCTGCTCGCAGGGAGCCTGCCTCTCCCTCTCTCTGTGCCTGCCTCTCTGCCTGCTTGTGATCTCTGTCTGTCAAATAAATGAATAAAATCTTAAAAAAAAAAAAAGAATTACTCAGATTCAAGAAACATGGCTAACAGGCTTGCAATTCCAAACAGTAGTATTTTTAGTCGTGAAACCAATAAAGGAAACATTGGAGACATATAATTATCGAAATTACCTTAGATTAAACATTTCAACCTCATAAAAATGGTACACATTTTCTGGCCCCTCCGGGGTAGTGAACGACGAGACAGAGAAAGCCCATGGGTCACGATCTCTTGGAGTAAAGGGCCATAAGGAGAAACGGAAAATAGACCCATGTGTTCAGTGCAGCGAGGCTGCCTCCACAGTCAATGGGAGGCCCGTGGTCGGGGGAGGGCGTCCTGAACACGGGTCGTGGTGTGGCCAGCCGCTCCTTTGGACCCGGCCGCACAGAAGCCTGACAACCGAGCTCCACTCCATCCTCCTCATTGCTGTGCCGTGCTGGACCCAGCCCTCTTGCTCCGTCTCACCCCTCCGCAGCCTGCCTCAAAGGCCACACTTGTCTAACTCCAGACCTGGCTGGAGTCTGAGAAAACCTTGGGCACCCCTCCCCAGGGCGACACACACTGTGGCTTACCAGAGCACAGGGGTTCTGGATGCAACGCCACACAGCTGTGGGGCACCTGGTGTAGCAGTCCTCTCCATAGTGGGGCTGCCTGGTCGCCAGCTGGGCAAAACCACTGGCTGACGGTCTAACCTGCTGCAGGTTGTTCCCTTCATCTGTAGAGTGGGACCATGGGTAGTTCATCCCTGGGGTCTTCCCCACTGGATGTGGGTGCTAGGATGTCCTGAGAGGAAGGATGACACCTCCCCACCCCAGAAGACCTTCACGATCATCAGACTTCTTTGGCCAATAAAAGGCCAGCAAAGGTGCCGTAGGTCCATTTGGGGGAAAAGCAGTTAATCGCTGATGCTCTACTTTGCACCCTGCCCTTCCCCCACCCTTTACTTTGCAGAAGGTCATGTGAGCAGAAGGTGCCCGCAGACCAAGAGGCCTGGAGTCATGGGCCAGCACATGGAGGGAGCTGTACTGGGGGCCTGAGGACCACAAGACGCATTGCAGAAGCAGAGAGTAACCTTGGCTGCATAAACCTCCAATGACTGGGGCTTGTTTGTCACCACAGCAAAGCCTGGTTGATGCTGACTGATACAGCACCAGGTAGGATTCTGTGAGGACTAAAAGCAGTGATGTAGGTAAGGCTGAGTGGTGGTGGTTCCTGCATGTGTCGGGGATGCCCGCTGCCCACGGCCTTGTATCAGGATGCCAAATTGTCCTTGTCCAATGGCAGATTTCTAGACTTGCTATCACCTTTATTTCTGCATTCCAATCACGGGGGGAGCGTCTGGGGTGTAGTAGAGTGCTGATAAGCTTGGAGGGAAATTAGGAAACCAGCCACATAGGCTTCAGCAAAATGTTTGAATAACATGAATTCAAACTGTATATGGAAGAAATTAAGCCCTGTCTGAATGCTGATGCCAACATTACAATGATCTCTGCATACACTCCTAATAGAAGATCAAATATTCTCTCCATCCCGTGTTCGGGTGCTCTAACTCTTTCTGACTCATATCAATAGGAACAGTGTGTCCATGCCTCATACGCATAAGGCGGGAACAGCTCAGTGAAATGCCCCTGAAGGAGGCACCTCCGATTTCCAGGGAGGCAAATAAATGCAAGTGAAAGCCCGCCCCCCACTTCCAGTTAGTGGGACTCTGACAAGTAATGTATGGGGGCTCCCCGTTATCCTGCAGGTGGGCATCCCAGAACAAGAGGATTAACAGCTGATCATTGTGTGTGCGTCTTTGCCATCTATTCTTAACTTCGACTGGGGACCAGATAGATTCTGGAAAACTAACGAGGCACATGCCATGAGCCCACCGTGCGGGGCACCTGAGCTTGCCCGGGATGCTGGAATGTTGGCTTCTGTGACGTCACTTCCAGCCAATCGTGGAGGAGGAGGAGCAGGAGGAGGCATTTCATGGACGCAGGTGTGCAAGTGTTCAGATGTTGGAGCCCCGCTGCTCGCCCTCCTCCCCTCCAGGCAGGAGGATTTTTGTGGGGTTCCAGCCGTGCTTAGCCTGGTTATTGTGAACACGGGAAACGGGGTTAGCAACAATATTCCGCTCCTCACAAAGAATGGCCACAACTTACTTCAAGATGAAAAATGACGAAGGAAAATGAGGCAATAACGGGAAACTGCCACACGAGCTTCTGCTCTCGTATTGACAATGTGCAACACATGAATTATAAGGCATTTATAAAACCTTCAGAAACAGCTATTTTCAGAGTCTTCGTTCACAGTCTCAGATATGTCATGCTCACTGTGGTATTAAATCCTCTATATCATAGTGACAGAGAAAAATGTGGACTCAGAGCGTCACTGTTACCATGCAAATCAGCGAGAGGGCGAGGAGGGCTTCAAGTACGAGCATCTCGTGAAGATGCGCGGACAGACCCTTCCAAAGGCCTCTCTGCGCCTGAGTGACCACACCAGTCCTGGCGCATTTGTGACGGGAGGAAAGGTGATCAGATTATTGTGAGATATTGTGCAAAAGTAAATGGCGTCGTGTGCGTTTTATGTGGAAACCGATTCAGAAATGCCCACCCCATGGCTCTTACGTACTTAGAGCTGCACACACACTCACAGACATTAGTACTCACTGCCTGGAATGCAGGTATGTCCACTCTTGGGCTGGCCCTTTTGGTGAAAGACAAAGTTCTTCCTGGAGTAAAAACTCTGAATTAAGGAGCGTAACAAAATATGAGCAGGAAAACGCTGCTGTGGCTTAAAAAGGACCCGCGACGAAATATAAAGCACTTGGGGCGCCTGGATGGCTCAGTGGATGAAGCCTCTGCCTTCGGCTCGGGTCATGATCTCGGGGTCCTGGGATCGAGCCCCGCATCGGGCTCTGCTTCCTCCTCTCTCTCTGTCTGCCTCTCTGCCTACTTGTGATCTCTCTCTGTCAAATAAATAAAATCTTAAAAAAAAAGAAATACAAATCACTCATAATAAAATGCATTTGAAGGAAAAAACCCTTCATTATGATTCCCTTGCATCCTGCCTACATAAAGCTGTTTGGCTTTATTAAAATAGCAGCACATTCGGTATCTCTCTGTACTCTTCCATTGTCACTGCTCACTGTCTGGTTACATGAACCACGAGGAAACTTTTTAAGAAAGGAGAGCATGTTTTCGCCAGTCGGTGAGAAAAGAAATTCACGGAGTCTCAGGAGTGTGCTGGAATAGTGAAGCGCTGATTCTCCCAGCCTCCTCCCGTGGTCCGGGCTGGTGGACAGCATGTCCGCGGTGACACGGTGCTGCCTTTCTTCCGACAGCGGAGTTGACACGTGGGCTGGGGTTGGGGATGTGGGCCGGTCGGCCACCAGACCCGGGGAAGGCGACCGGAACTGCCTCACGTGCTCCTTGATCCAGTTTCCACCTGCAGCGTTGGGGGGTCTTGGAGGGGCTCATGGGCTCACGTTCATTCCTCGTGCCCAATTTGAGTATGTTGGGCTAGCGTTAGAGTCTGCACCGTCTCCGCCAAGATACTAAAGGGGAGAAAAGAGATTTTGGAACACATGGCGTGGTGAGTTGCGGTTGAGTGTTTTCAAGGCCTGAGAAACTTAGTAACGTTTGTACACATCCGGCTTTCAAAGGTGACGATGGTTATTTCTACGTCTGGTGAAGATAACTGCATCCTAGGCTGACAGCCGTGCCCTACTCTGCTCTGTAGTTCCTGCAGCTGACAGCCACTGGCTGTTTCCAAGAAAAATTAAGAATTTGATTTTATGATGCTTCCCGACAAATATCCTGTGCCCAGTCTTGTGTCACTTCATTCTTGACATTTTATAAAGACACAATCTGTGCATTACTTTCTCAAGTCATGCATAATCAATTTGAGAAATTTCAAAAGATTGTGTTTTTCTTCTTTTCAAGTGTTAAGTTCTGGATAATAACAGTCAGCCCGAGTGCCTGGAACTCGTAACCTGGGAGTCTTACTCTGTACACTGTTCCTGGTAGCTGCCCCGAATCATCTGGATACTCTTTTGGCATTTTGACAACTTCCCACATATAAGTTCTGTTACATCACTATTACATAGAGGGGAAAAAAAGCACATTTCTTAGACTACTGTATGGCTGGAGGGGGAGCCCATGTGCTGGCTTCCATGCCTGTCTACCAGCAGACAATGTGGAAAAGCAATGGCTTGCCTACCAGGAGATGATGGGAAAAGGCAATGGCCCTGCTTCTTGGTTTTTCTGGAATGACCGCTGGAGTTTCTTGTGTCCAAGTCAAGGGTGGTGTGGCGGCAGGCCTGTTTACACTAAGAGAATCTTGCCCGCTGGCTGGGCATTGCCTCTAGCTATGCTGTTCCTGGATCTGAGACTCGTGCTTGCTCATGCTGAAGATGTCAGGGCCACTAGTAGGCTTTTCCAAACCCCTTTCTGCTCTAAGAAGTTGGAATGGGTTCTTTCCTTCACAATTATGGACTCTGCCCACACAAAGTCTGGATGCAGGAAGGGTTCTGGGGTGCTGGGAGAGGTGTTTGGAACTCTGCTATCAGAGTGGACCTCCCCTGTCCCTTCCCACCCTGCCATAACCCTCCTCCCCACAGAACACTCTGGGGAAGTGGGTTGGCACCATTCACCGAGTCCAAAATGCTTAGGACCACTCCAGATCCTGCTCGGGGCAGGAGACCCAAGGTCACAGGCGCCCATGCAGATCTGTGCTTCTCTTTAACAGTTTCATGAAAGCCATTGCATGGCTCTGTGGCTCTCCCCTGCTGGAACAGAGAATTCAACAGGTTTAATAAATGACCTGCTGAATAACAAATTAATGCATGAGATGAAAGATTAAGGAAATAAAGAATTCTGCAAAATCAACAATAATCACTTTCTAACAATATGAATTAGAACTGTGATTTGTAGAAAAACCCAGGCTTTCAATCAGAAAGAGAATAAGAACAATGAATGAAAAATGTATAATCTTTGCCCCGGGGACAAGAGCTTGGAGTGTATTAATCACTATCTTATGTAAGTGAGTATAAATTTGTAAGTGGAGACCGGGTACCTTGTTTTCCTTATAATTCAGTTTGTTTTGATACAAGTTGGATTCAGCCTACACTCTACTGATATTCAGTACACAGGTGGCTTGTAAGAAATCAGAGCTCTTACTGGAGATCTTTCCAGCTCCTCGATACCAGGAATCCTGATGGGTAGTGCCACCAAATGTGGAGTTCACTGTGGGCTCCGTGCTTGCCTGTGTTCAGACTCTGACTGCTTGGACCCCAGGGCCATTTCCTGCTGGTGGCCTTGGGGGACATCCTCGCAGGACTGGGGGCTGGTCACTGCTGCTGCTCCCTGCCTGCAATGCCCCCTCCACCCCGCTCCAGTTTCCCAAAGGACTCCCTCCTGCTTTCCTGGGCTACGGCAGCTGGGACTGTCCCACCCTGTCCCCTGGGGCAAGAACAGAGCCGGGGCGGAGCATGGATGAACTTCCTCCTGGGATCCCATCATTGGAACACCCAGGCTTCCTGTTCTCATTCTCAAACATCTGAAATCCCATGGTGACTTTTTAAAAAAGATTTTATTTATTTATTTGACAGAGAGCACACGTAGGCAGAGAGGCAGGCAGAGAGAGAGGAGGAAGCAGGCTCCCCGCTGAGCAGAGAGCACGATGCGGGGCTCGGTCCCAGGACCCTGAGATCATGACCTGAGCCGAAGGCAGAGGCTTAACCCCCTGAGCCACCCAGGCGCCCCTGCCGTGGAGACTTTATAAAAAGGGCTCCTCATTATTTTTTTTATCACAACCAGTTATGCAATTATTGGCGTGGCATCATGTTTTCCTAAGCGGGTCCCTTTGGCTCATGGCTCTCGTTCTGCAGGGTGGAGGCTGGCGTACTACCTGGCATTCACGGTCCTTGATTTTCCTCATCCCTCCTGTTTCTCCAAGAGGACGTCCGTCATACTCGATGGTTCCGTCTGTCCCACCCCAGCCTTGCTGGACTCATGGCATGGACGCCACCGTTAACTGCACAGTTCCCTCCCTCTGTTCCTATGCAGGAAGCCCAGACTCCCATCTCCTGGGCACTCACATCTACACTGTTCTGTAATTCTCATTTTGTGAGCCCATATTCTACCTCTTCCCAGCTTTGGGAGTCTTCCCCTCTTCCCCTGGAACTCTGGGCCGACCATTAGCAAGCGTCCTCTCTCAGCGGTCTCCCCATCACCCGCCATGGTCTCCCACTACCCACTGCCCTGATGCTCAGGCACCGTCACCCCCAGTGACCACCACCTGCCAGGCTTTAGCACTTTCACCTGCCACACAGTCTTGGCCAGGTCATCTACATGCTGAAAGCTGTCCTCCACTCTGAGTCTGCGTCTTGGACCCTGGACGCAGCCGTGCTGACTGACCTCTCACTCAGGTTCCCCCGTACCTCAGAGCCTCTCTGAGCAGGTGCACTCCGGTAACCTAATCCACTGTCCCTCCACTCCCCCAGACTACAGACTCTAGAGAACTATTTCACACCTTCCCTCCTTCACCTGTTCGAACAGCCTCCCTCACCTGGCTCTCAGCAGGCGGCCTCGCTTGCTTGCTGGCCACGTGCTCCCATGTGATGTGCGGCACATCTGCTCTGGGCTCGTCCTCTTTGTCCTCGTGTCCTTTACACAGATGGACCCTCCCAGCGGCCATGGGAGATGAGCTCCACTTGTCCCTCTTGGTGGCCCAGCATCCTCCAAGACCGCCTCACAGGCGCCAAGTGCTCCTTGTTACCGTTCAGAGCTGGGACACATTGTGAATTTTGTTTTATTTTATTCTACTATATTGTATTTTTACTAAGCTCTATACCCAACATGGGGCTTGAACTCACAACCTTCAGATCAAGGGTCTCATACCTTACTGACTGAGCCAGCCAGGTGCCCTAATATTTTGTGATTTTAAAGATAATATTGTCATGAGTTCAAGCTCATATTTCCAATCCAAACTCAGGACTGATCTAGGACTGAGAAAATTAATATATAATACTAAAGGTAACATAAGTGGTTATAATTAAATATAGTTAAATTAAAATAATTCCTAGTGAAGCATCCACTTGCTTTGCCCCCTACACACAAACACACACACAGTACTTTCAGAATGTGTCCATCCCTGGCATTGCCCAGGGTCTCTGTCTTCTGCAAGAACCTGAAAGCCAGAGCGAGGTTCGCTCGTTACTCATCACTTCCTCTGGTGTGTTTTCAAGCCCCTCACTTAGCAGGAAGTGCATAGCTCGGGCGTGAGGCTCAGTGGGCAAGACACACAGGCTGGCCAGCCCGGGCCCTGAGCCTCAAGTGGTTGGCCAGTGGGGGCCTGGTGGCTGCTGGAGGCCGACGCCCATGCTGGGAACCCAGCTCCCAAGTTTGCATGTTTTACCTTCACTGGGTCACTTGTCCCCAACGACTTGGCTTCCTCCTCTGTTAGAAGGACAGTAACTGAAGCGAAGTTGAGGAGTTTGAGAGGATGAAGTGGGAAAGCATGCATCAAGCAGTTCGAGAGGTGTCTCAGCTCTTGCTATAAGTCCCTGATCGTGGACTCGCAGGACCCAAACCAACCAACCAAACCAACCAAAGAGGAAACTAACCGCTCTCTGTAAAGTGTATGTTTAGCCTGATTGTAAAGAATGCAGGTTGGGCCACATTCTAGGTGTCTGGTCTTGGAAGGGAGGAAAGCGGGAGCACGTCAGTGGTCTGAGCCTGCAAGTGCCTCATGCACTGCTGCCCTGCGGACCTGCTGCCTCACGGACCTGCCACCCTCTGCCCCATCACCCTGTGCACCTGCTGCCCCTGCTGCCCCGTGCCCCTGCACCGGCCCCTGCTCACGCTCCCAGAGGAAGGTTGCCCCGCCCTGCCTCCCCTCCAGTCCCGACCCTCTCCAATTCCGTTCAGCGTATGCACTTTGCTTTGTGCCATGTCCCTTGCTCCTTCTGTTCTGTGGAAGTTCGCGATCGTGGCGGTCATAAAGCGAGCTCTGAGACCCTGAGGTGCTTCTGCCTCGGGAGTGCCCTGCAGCACCTTCAGGCTGGCCTCCATCCTCCGTGAGGCCAACTGGAGGGCGGTCCCGGATGAAGCCTCTTCCAGCGCACCACAGGTGAGTCTGCGGGTGGCGAGTCGGGAGAGTGGACCAGCATCTGACGGAGGCACCAGCGTGGTGGAGACAGGGCACGGCGGGGAGGACAGCAGCCCTGAAGGAGGGAACCTGACGTCGTATCCGGGCAAGGGCGATGGGCAGGGACAGGGTCGCACGCTCGTGCTGTGGCTTCAGGACAGCCCCGTGCAGCCCCCACTGAGCGGTGGCCCCGAGGGCTGGAGCACAGCAGAGACCGGAACAGGGACGGTGACCATTCCCCGAACGCGGAGGTCCAGGGCGGGCCTGAGTTACCCTGGAGGTCTTCCCCCCAGAGAGCGTTGTGCCGCCTCGTGGCTCTCGACCAAGCGTGCCCCCGAAACAGCGAAGCCCCCTTCTGTGGTGTGCTCACATCGTTCTACTGTCCGGTGCTCCTGCAGAGGCTGCGAGTGCCCCCCCGCGTCTCACACTCCCCGCGAAGCAGTCCAGTGACTCGGCCGCCGCTGCGCAGCCTCGTCTTGGCAGCTGTGCCTCCAAGTCGAGCCGGAGAGGACAGCCCTGGACACTCCGGTGAGGTTTCTTCCCGTGGTGTTCAGCGTCGTCTCTGCTAACAGAGCACCTGGACTCACTCCTCCAGGGCCGGGGGGCAGGGGGCGGTCCTCCACGTTTTCCTGAATGTCCGCTTCTGGTCTTCCTGCACTTGTTCTCACCGAGTGAGTCTGCAGGTTCTGCTGGAGGTCTGGAGGGCCGGTGTCCTCGCTGCCGAGGCTCCCGCCTCCCCTCGCTGGGCCAAACCCCTCATTCTTCCAAGTCCAACACAACGTTCGCCCCCCCGGGAAATCAACCTCTCTGGGATGGATGGTTCTCTCCGCGGAGCCTCGTGGGATGGCGCTGTGTCTCTGGCAAGCCCAGTCCCGCAGGGGCCGGCCGGGCAGCGTGTGTCCATCCGAGCCGACCTCCCCCACCTCATGTGGGACTCACTCAGCGCCGGTGCCACAGCACGAGGAACACAGGGCTCCGTGCCGAGGACCTCCACAGCCCCGAGACCCGTACACCTGTGGGCTCACAGACCTGTGACGTCCACTTCAGTGGCTTGGAATATAATTTCTTTTCTCACTTTCCAGCTCTTTTTGGTGTTGTGGATTTGTGGGCGATGAGTCAAAAGGCCTGGTTAGACTAGAGAAATGACACTCATTCTTATTTAATATAAGAAGTTGCTTAAACAGGTACAGGGGGGTTGAAAATGGCCTCTGGGGGCCCTGGAGGACCCACCTCGTAAGGTCATGAGCAGCTCCCGACCTCACGCCGGGAAGAGGCTGGAAGCTCGCAGGACAGCGCCGGAGCCGGCGTCCAGAGCCCAGGAGGGGCGATGCCTGCCTGCCGTGGTGTCTTCGGGGGAGGCGGCCCCTGGGCACATGCAGAGCTCACGAGCAGGACCTGGATCCGCCGGAAGGTCACTGTCGGGTTGACGCCACCGAGGAAGCAGCAGCACGGCTGGAGGGAGAGCCTCCCTGCCCCAGCCTGCGGCCTCCCAGTCTGCCGTGGGCAGAGGACAGCCGCCCTCCGCAGATCCAGACCCCGGCACGGCCAGGCCCGCTTCCTGCCGGGGGGCGCGCCCGGAGTGGATAGACCACGGCTCGTGATCGACCAAGGGGCCTCACTGGGTCTGCAGACCAGCGCACTGCGGCTGCTTCTCTAACAGAGCCTGGACGAGGCCACCGGGCCGCCAGCCTGGGGCGTCCGCACACGCTAGGGTGCTCCGGACAGCGTCTTGGCTGCGTGCGCACGGGCCACACCGGGGCCCTCTGGTTGCCGGACTTGAGATGTCTCGTGCCAAATTCCCCACCGTTAGGCTTGAGTGTCACCGGAGACGCCGTGCGCCGTCCCCAAAGCCGGGACGCCATGCCGGCCTTCCTTCCCCGCTGGTGCTCGGTGGGGCGGGAAGCAGGGCTGCAAACATTGAGCAAGGCGCCCTTGACTCTGAGGGTGTGCATCTCGGTCTCAGCCGTGCACCCCTTTCCAAGGGCGGCGAGGCCTGGCCTCCCTGCGTTCTTGGAGCTGAGTGCTCAGGGACTGCCTGCCAGACCGTCCTCCACGCTGAGGCCTCCGCTGTGGAGGAGCTCAGCAGTCTGGACGCCATTACCGTGGCTACTGACAACCCGGAACTTTCCCACCCTTTATCTGATTACTTGAGGAAAGGGTGGTCCGAGCCCAGCTAATCCTTACCTTTGTGATTTTCTCTAACCCATCCCTCTTCAGGAGCATTAGCGAAGGAAGCCCTGAAATGCAGCAGACACCCGTGCCTGTGGCCCCCGGTCTTCAGGCTACACGCCCCTTCTGCTGCCCACGCAACAAAGAGGTGTGGGGACCCCACACCGCTACTGTCTGTCCCGCAGGGGCTGAGCCAAGTTCACGCAGGCCATTTCTGCTGTCTATCAGTGGTGTTTGTACTTAGAGTGACGTGCTCGGACGCCAGAGGCCAGGTCAGCACATCAGGCACAGCAGCATCTCGGCACGGAGGTGCGTGCACGGGCGGATCCGGAGCGGTCAGCCCACCGTGGGCACGAGGCTCCTGGAGGAGGGAAGACAGAAGCCTCTAGAACCGCCAGCCCAGCCTGTGTCTCCTGGGCTTGCCCACGGGACCCGGAGCGAAAGAAGCAGGAGGAGCAGAGTGGAGACCCCCAGGAGGACGCCGTTGGGGATGAGTCCCGTCCGTCCTCCCTTACCAGTAGAGCCAACTGGCGGGCAGCCCGTCCTCACCCCACGTCTCAGGGACGCTGCTGCTGACGGAGGGGTCCGAGCCGAAGAGCCCTTGCATCCCGCGGCTGTGCGGGCGCCGGGGAAGCATGGGGCGAGGCCTCCTCTGCGCCGTGGACAGGGGCTCCAGGCGGGACCCCTCCCTGATCCGGGCCATCTCCGCAGAAAGCCGAGGGTGAGCCTCCCGGTCACAGGCGAGGCAGCCTGTGGGGCGGTTCCTCCCCCCCACGGCGCGTCGCTGCTCGCCGGCCAGTTCGCCCACTGGGAGCCGCGTCCATCGAAGGGCTTCCCGATGCCGTGGGCACAGACGGCCTCCAGGGGCCTGGGCCTGGCTCACGAGTGTGCACCCTGCGTGGGAAGGTGCGCCGGGGGACAGGTGACGCGGTCGGGTCGCAGCCCACAGGCACCAAGCCCGCCCGCCAGTGGGGCCCCCGAGGGGCCAGGCCTGCTCTGCCCACGAGCGCGCGGGTTGGATCCCAGCAGCTTTCATCCCAAAGCCACGGATCAGGCAGAGACCTCCAGTTCTGCTTGGAGCTGCGGGAGGTCAAGCCGGGGTCCCTCCTGTGCCCCCGAAGGGAAGTGGAACAGCCGGGGTAGAAATGCTCGCCTCGCCAGGGCCGCAGAGCCCGTGGGACCAGCAGGCGTCCCTCCCCGAACCCCTGGCTGGGGCTTCTCCCAGTGCGTCCTGCACGGTTGCTGGAGCACTAGTCCCCCTGCTCCCTTCTCCGCTGGGGAGCAGCTCCTTGGACGCGAGCTGGGCCGTGTGAGCACATGTGGTTCAGATTCCAAGATGTGCAGACGGATGTCTCAGGAGCTCCGCTCTGCGGCAGGACCCCCCATCTGTGGAGGTGGTCGGCAGGTGGGTCTGAGGGGAGTGTGCCTTCCCCACGGTGGCCGTTTACGTTTAGCTCATTTCCTGGCTCTCATGTGTGAGATAAAGATGAGAAGAGCATCTTTCTTCAGTGGGATGTTATGTAAATTAGCTAGCCAGGAGTTAGGTTATGGGAAAATAGAAATGTAAGCAAATGCACGGTGGCCTCACACCCCTCTATCCAGTCAGAGCCCCTGCATGCGGAGGGACCAGGCTCCCTCACTGGACTGCGGGGCTTTCTTGGGGGTGTTCCCTCCCTATGTTTAGTCTGCAGGGAGCACCCCCAAGACATAGCAGTCAGCAGGGAAAGAGGGCAGGCTTCTGCCCCGGGGATCTGGTCTTCGCTGGTGGGAATCGTGGGCTCTGTCCTCTCGCTGAGCCTGCCTTCTGCCCGAGGTGAGGTGCTGCTCCCTAGAGCGTGCAAGGCCTGCCGGTGCCCCGATGCCCTTCCTTGCTCCAGCGGCTGGCTCTGCGCCCTCCCAGCTGCAGCAGTGGGCGGTGATGTTCCCTGAAAGAGTGTTATGTGCCTTCATGTAGTTTGGGGTGACGTGAGCTTGCGCTGGGTGTCACCTTCATCTGGTCTCCCAGTCTCAACTGCCCCTGCATGGGGGCTCCCAGGGTGTCAGGAAAAGGAGGGTTCCAGAGCTCTGTGCTGTTTCTTCCCTTGTCCACCCCACCCATGGCTGCGGGCTTGGGGCCACCCTCCCTGCCCTAGCTGTGCCCAGGGTCACCAGGGCCCCACTTGTCTCTGGGGATGCAGACCCCACCTCTTGCAAACACAGCCCATCCTTTTACCCTCTGGACTCTCCCCCACACTGAAATCCTTCATGTGTGCTGCCTTGATGCCTCTGGTGGGTGACAAGTCTTCTTAAGGAACAGTTTTCCCAGTAGCCACCTCGTTTTTTCCACCAGCGGTGCCAACCTTGGGGCCATCTCCCACCCAAGTCTGTCCCTGCGAGGTCCCCGCTCCAGGCTGGCACTGCCCCCAGGCAGCGGTTTTGGTCTGGGTTGAGTCTGTGTGATGACTGGCTGGTGGGTCTCATTTTGGACACACCGTGCCCCTGGCTGGGACACCTGACTAGGTGCGCAGTGACCCCTCGAAGATGCTCAGCTTCAAGATCTGTCACAGAACAAGAGACTCATCACCTGCCCCTGAGGGAGTCTGTACCGTGAGCAGCCCCTGCATGGAGGCCATGGAGGGGGTGCCCGGCCAGCTGGTCCTCTGCTCCCGGGGTGACTTCTCTCCACGCTCGCAGACTCGCAGACGGCCATCCGAGTGCACGGCTGGGACTTACCTCAGTCCATGCTCAGGTCCTCTGGCTTTACAGTGTGGAGCGGCACGTGGGGGGTACCGGAGCCCCAGGCTGGGACTGGGAGGCTGGGCCACCTGACCCGAGGGCCCGGCATCGCGGGGCGGGGGGGCCTGCAGAGTGGGAGAGCTCCTCCGAAGTGAAGGCACGGGCTGTCCTCACAGATCTGATCAGACATGTACCGATGGAAAGCGAACCTCCTGCTTCAACACTTCTTTCTTCTACTTCTGTGTTTGTGTTTACAGGGACACAGGTCGGCCACTCAGCCTCCGCCCGGGGACGACGGGCCCGTTAGACGCCGCTGAGCGACCCGAAGCCCTCGTGCGTCCGGTGGCTCGCGCGCCTGCACGTGGCACCGTCTCATGGCAAACTCGCCAGGGGACGAGAAGGAAGAACGTGTTCGAGGGAAGGAGGGATCGTCGGCTCTCTCTTGTCCTTCCTCCCCCGGGCGGACTCGGAGGCAGCTGGCCCCGCGGTGGACCCGGCCGGGCGATCCGTCCCAGCGCCCCGCGCCCCCGCCGCCGTGCTGGCAGGCTTCCCGTCCCCGGCGTCCCCTCGCGCCTCGCCTTCTGATGTCTGTCCAGGTTGGAGCTCCTGCTCAGATGAAACAGATGACTTTCGGGGCCGGCTTCTGCTCACAGCAGGCAGGAGCCGCAGTGACTGATCGGTTGAAACATGAGGATTAATGGGTATTTATATTTCATTAAATTTTATGCTCACTGGAGAATAATGTATCACTCGCAGATATTGAAACATATGTCAACCCTATCCACTTACATATAATTCAATTTGACTGAAACGCATTGATCAAGTTTTATTAAAGTCCAACACATCTTCCAAAAAGGCCGGCCGTGTAGGCTTGTCCCTTCAGAGTCACCGGTGGCCCTGACGCCGCTCGCACCGCTTCTGGGAGGAGAGCGGTGACCGGGGGTGAGATTCTCGTGACAAGGTAGGTGGAGCCAGGGACCTGAGGGCAAGATGATCGGCTAAATCGTCAAGCAGGGCCTTATTACCATGACCCCAGTGTGGGTCAGAGTTGAGACCCCAGCACAGAGGGGGTGACATCGCCCTGCGGGTCTCCTGGGCTCTCCTGGGGCCGGGCTGTCCGGGAACACCTTGCCATTCCCGTCACTGGCGGCTGGTGCCGGGCTCTGCCCACGGACCTCTGCCCACCTTTCCCTCCCTGCGCCCACTCCCCGGCCCCCCGCACTTCACGTGCATCTGTGTGAGTGTGTGGTACGGAGCTACTGACACACAGAAACAAGCAGGTACTCAACACAGACCTTAACAAAAGCCAGGAGCCTGCCGCCGTGTGTGTCTGCTCCCGGCATAGACAGCGTGCGGAGGCCAGAAGGTGGACATTTGGTTGTCGGAATAAGGCACGTCCCACAGAATGCGGCTTCAGACTCTGCGTGAGTCGCTGAACGTCCAACGGCACCCGGGAGATGGGAGCTGCCTCCCTTCGAGCAGTGTCCTGCCCGGGGTGCACCCCAGCACCCAGCCACCTTTCACAAGACCCGAAGCTGCTCAGAACCTTCGGACCACAGACTCCGCTTCAGAGAAAGGCAGTCAGCGTCTCTCAAACTTGGCAGGGGACGGCTAGACAGAGAGGTAGACGGCAGATGATGAACAGAAGGGAAGTGACAGGAAGACACAGCATAAGGACGTTTCCATTTCAAATTCTTCGTGAAACATTCCGGTAATGCACGCATCTCCATGTGGTGCTGCCCTCCAACTGCCCAGGGCTGATGGTATTGGGAGGTGTCCCATCCTGTTCACCTTGGAAGCCTCTTCCCCAAAGTTAATGCCCTAAAGGTATTAACAACCCTGCGTGGGGTGCATGAAGCCTGTTCAGGAAAGCTGGTAAGTGCTAGAAAATGGGGAGGAGGAGCCTCCCCGGCTTTCTTCCACCACCCATGGTCCAGGATCAAGAATCTGAGTGCACCCTAGGGAAGGAAGGGCATGGGCTACCCGCCCTTCCCTGAAGGCTGCCATGTCTGTCACTGAAGAGAGCATCGGAGGCCCTGTCAGGCTTCAGGGCACTTTGCCTCCTCCTCCATTTCCTGGAAAACGTTTCTGGGGAGCTCGGTGGCCCATGGAGTGCCTTCCGGAACTCTAACTAGCCAGTATTTTTCTACCTAGTCATCCTCTCTGCCACCTTTCATGCCAGACCCTATTGAACTTGACCTTCATGGTGTCACAGCTTGAAGAGTTCCTTAGTCACCAGATTTGGACAAGACCATCACGGTGGCTGAGGGGAAGTGCTTGTCCCATGGCGTCATAGCTGTCAGTCAGCTGCTCTGTTTCCCCCAGACCAGTCCCCAGTTCAGACAGCGGTGGCTTATGTGCCTACCACATAGGCACCAGGGCCTGCCACAGCTGGGGTACCCATGACGCCTGTGGTCATACCTGGAGCACCTTCCGTATCCAGAGTCCCCCTAGGGCCCATGTTATCCATGTTGCTAATGTTCCTGGAGTGTCTACAGTACCTAGAGTACCCAGAAGTACCTAGAGTAGTACCTGGAGTACCTAGAATAGTGCCTGGAGTACCTAGAGTGCTCGCGGCACCTGGAGTACCAGAGCACCCAGAGTGCCTGGAGTACCTAGAGTGCTCGCAGTACCTGGAGTGCCTGGGCACCCAGAATCCCTGGAGTACCTAGAGTGCTCGCAGTACCTGGAGTACTGAGCACTAGGAGTGCCTGGAATACCGAGCACCTGGAGTGCCTGGAGTACCTAGAGTGCTTGTTGTCCCTGGAGTACCAGAGCACCCAGAGTGCCTGGAGTACCTAGGGTGCTCGTTGTCCCTGGAGTGCCTGGGCACCCAGAATCCCTGGAGTACCTAAAGTGCTTGCAGTACCTGGAGTGCCTGGAGAGTGCAGAGCCTGGTGCACAGCAGGCCCTCTTACAGTCTTACTGCATGAATGAATGAATGCAGAAACTTTATATTGAATTGACAATACCTATATAAAGATGCTGAAATTAATCTTAATTTCAGCCTGGGTGGCTCAGTGGCTCAGTCAGTTATACCAGGGGCACCTGGGTGGCTCGGTCAGTTAAGCGTTTGCCTTCAGCGCAGGTCATGATCCCGGAGTCCTGGAATCGAGTCCTGCATTGGGTTCTCTGCTCAGTGAGGAGCCTGCTTCTCCCTCTGCCTGCTGCTCCCCCAGTTTGTGCTCGCTCTCTCAAACTCTCTCTTTCTCTGACAAATAAATAATATCTTTAAAATTTAAAAAAAAAAAAGAAAGAAAAATGAGGGAAAAAAATGAGGATGACTCCTGGAGATGAGCCAAAAGGCTTTACAGAAAATTGCCGTGTGATGGGGCTAGCTTTGTGCAAGGGGTCTGCTGCTCAGGCTGGCCTAGGAGTCCATGCACATGGCCAGCGGGGAGATGGGGAAGGTCTGAGTGAGCGTGAGCATGTGTGCATGAACACACGCAGGAGTGTGTGTGTGTGAGAGTCTTGTGAGCATGTGTGAATGTGTGTGCGTGTGTGATCCTATGTGAACATGTGTGCATGTGTGAGAGCGTGTGTGCAAATATGTGTGAGCATGCGAGCGTGGGTGGCGACAGGGAAGGTGGATGAGAGCCTTGCTGCATTCTAGCTCATGGAAGAGAGCAGCGTCACAGGCATGTCCCTTGCCCTACTGGCTCTCATGGTAGAACGGGAAGGAGAGACATTGTGGATGACTCGGTGCACCATCCCCGCCTTCCTCCTCTTCCTGTCCACCGGCCGGTCCGTCGCGGTGCTGTGCCGTCCATCTCGTCCGTCCGAGCAGCGTGCTCAGTGTCCATCTCAGGAAGGGCCGCCGCAACTATGCAGGGCTTTCCGGGCACAGCCGGCTGCAGACGCAGACGCAGCGGACTGGCTCCCCGGGTCCTCCTCCTGTGGAGAGCTTCTGTGGGGAGCACAGGCGGCCTGGCCTCGGCACCCCAGCAGCTGCCACTGGGCTCCAGGGCCTCCTGAAAATGCCCCCGGACCTTGCTCAGCAGGGAGCTGAAGGCAGAGGTGAGGAGACCGAGGCGTTCTGCCAGATGGGGCCAGGCACCAGGGGCACTTGATGCTGGACTTCCACGGGGCGGCTGTCTTCCAACAGCGCAGCCAATGTGCTCATCTCACCTGGCGCCCTTCCTGGAGACAGGAGTGTGAACTTGCCGCACATTTCCACAGAAATGTGAAGGTTCACATTAACCTCTTTCTGCCCCGATGTGCACCCTGGCTTTCGCTCACTCAAATACAGATGACATCCCCAGATCACAGTGGCTCTGAGCACCCTTTGTCGTGAAGGACGGGGCTTCTGCAGCTGTCTCTGCCTCCGGCCCCTTAGGAGGCTGGGGACGGTCCGAGCCAGGCCTGTACAAGCAGGGAGGCAGCAGTCAGAACTCTCCTGGCTCTCACTTCCGGCCAGCGCCCTGCTCCACTGGGGAAGCGGCATCAAGCCACCCCTGCCCTTGGGCTCAGGGAACAGCGGGCCGGCATCCTCCAGGCACCTACACATGGAGGAAACAACTCTGCTCCCTCCCTTCACTCCTGAGAGAACCCACTTCCTCAGGGACACAGATGTGCTTAACCACCCGCGATAAATTACCTGCTGCCAAGGGTACAAACGTAGGGACCCAAAGGGGCACCTGCACCCCAGTGTTCATGGCAGTGATGTCCACCATAGCCAAACTGTGGAAGGAGCTGAGATGCCCTTCAACAGACGAGTGCATGAAGCAGGTGTGGTCCGGATAGGCCATGGGATACTACTCACCCGTCAGAGAGGGTGGGTGAGTAATCCTAACAGTTTGCAATGATGTGGATGGGACTAGAGCGTATTTTTCTGAGCAAAGTAAGTCATTCAGAGAAAGACCATTATCATATGGTTTCACTCATCTGTGAAATTTAAGAAAGAAAACAGATGGACGCAGGGGAAGGGAAAGAAAAGTAAAATAAGATGAAATCAGAGAGGGAGACAAACCACGAGAGATTCTTAACTCTGGGAAACACACGGCGGGTTGCAGGGCGGGGAGGTGGGGGTGGGGAAACGGGGTGGTGGGCTTTATGGAGGGCGTGTGCGGGGTGAGCCCTGGGTGTTGTAGGCAACTGATGAATTATTGAACTCTGCCTCTGAAACTAGTAACGCACTATATGTTAGCTAAACGGAATTTTAAAAGAGTATGCTGAGTACAGCTGACCCTCAGTATTTGTGGATTCCATATCTGCAAATTCTGTTGGCTCGAGGTTACCCGTGGCCCCCAAATCTGGGGTTGCCCTTGTGCTGTTGGCCGTTGACCGCATGCAGAAGGTCAGCGGCCGCTCCGCGCAGGTCCATGCCTATGCCAGCCGCCCCTCCGTCTCCACACGCGGGCGCGTCATCATCTCGTATCATCATGAGGACAAGCCTGAGCCCGCCAGAACAAGGCACGTGGAGAGAAAGACCATCCCATGTAACTTTTATCCCCTATACTGTTATAATTCTTCTATTTTATTGTTGAACATTGTTGTTCATCTCTGACCGTGACTCATTTGTGGATTAACTTTATCTTAAGTATGTACGTGGGGGATATCCTAGTTCTCTATAGGGTACGATGCTTCCCACAGTCTCGGGCCTCCCGGGGGGCCTGGGAGGACGGGTCCTCCTTGAGAAGGCGGGGTGCTGTGCTCACAGAGCACGCCGATCGCCATGGATGTGTGCAGGGGGCTGACACACTAGACTCTGGTGCACGTTCCCGGCTGAGGTGGGGCCAGGCGACGCTCTGCCTTCCAGGTCCTGGTGCACGCTGTAAACAAGTGTCATTCCTGCAGTCTATTTAACATAGTGCTTTTTGAATTTTTGTGCTTATTGTCGGTGATCTTGCTGTTTACAACGGCCCCTGAGGTGGAGTGAAGTGGTCTTTGGTGACCCCAAGCGCAAAAAGGCTGCGATGTGCCTCACTCAGAAAGTGCATGTTAGGGAAGCCCCTTCAGGCCGGATTATGTTTCATTGGCTGAAAGTTCAATGTTAAGGGGTCCACAGTATGTATCCAACAAGGTGTCTTCAAAGAGAAACACCCACAAGACAAGATCATGTATTGGTCAGTTAAACAAGATCTTGCTACCAGGGGCTCACAGAAACCTAACCCCATGTTTCCTCCAGGAGCAATGGCCCACTGCATGTTAATCTGTGTGCTCAGTGACTTTACAGAACACCAACACCATAAATAATGAGAATCAGCTGTATCTTCTGTGCCTGATCTCTTGGTGATAGCAGTTTCTTCCAAACCTTTGGTGAATGAGAACTTGATGTACATTTGCTCTTAAGCTTGGCTGCACATAAAATTATCTGTGACGTAAGAAAAAAAGCCAGGACACCTGCTGGGATGGCCCCCCCCCAAGATTCTGTTTCCAGTGGTGATAAGGGGCACACGTATTGGCATTTTTCATAGCCCCCCGCCCCTGTTGATCCTAACAAGCCACCCGAATAAAGAATATATACTGTGTTCAGAAGACCATTGAGATATTTTCCTAGAAACAGACAAAATCAATCCAGGGTGCCCGGAAAGTGAAGCTTAGTTACTGGGAATGTTTCCACCTGCTGTGGGTCAAGGCTGGATTCAAACCCTCTAGAAAGATCCCAACCTCACCAGGATTTCATGTCACATCCCTGCAACATTGCCCCAGGCCCACAGCTGGGCCTCTGGGTCTGGTGCTTGGGGTGCCAACCCCACCTCTTGCATTAGTCAAGGATCTCCAGAGAAACAGAACCAATAAATGAGATTTATTATAAGGTATTGGCTCACAGGATTAGAAGGGTCAAGAAGGCCCACACAGAATCTACAGTCTATAATCTGGAGACCCAAGAGAGCCAGTGGTGTGGACTGCAGTCGGGGTCTGAAGTCCGCAGAGCCCGGGGCATGGCGGGAGAAGAGCAGGGCGCAGCCCAAGCAGGTTGGGAGGAGGAGAGGATTCACTCTTCTTCCGCCATTTGCTGTGTTAATGCACGTGCACCAGGAAGGACCCTCTGCTTTACCAGTTCAGACGCTGGTCTCCTCTGGAAACATCCCATAGACACACGCAGAGATGGGGTTTGGCCAGATCCTGGGGCTCCTGGCGACTGGGCCACGTGGACAGGTAAGCTCCAGCAAGACGGAAGGCGGCAGCAGGGGGCCGGCCACGTGCTCCCCATCTCTGCTGGGACACTGACCCTGCCCTGGGCCCTCCGGTCGCCTCACGACGTTCAGAAGCTGCGGCGGCCGCAGCGCAGCCCCAGGTCGTGCCTGAGCTTTCTGTCCATCTCGTCTGCCGGCAAGGACCCTCTTCTGTCTCTTCCCTTCTTGTGTCAGGGCGTGACTGCAGCAAGGCCAGCCCTGGGCTGGGATGGGGGGCGGCCCAGCTGAGGAAAGCCCCAGCAGTTCTGTGAGGGGAACCGCCCTCCCGAGAGCTTAGCTGAAGCTGCCATCACGTTGACTGTAAGGACCCGATTGTGCTACGAACCCCAACTTATTTTCAGATGTGTTCATGGAAGTTCTCATCCCCTGAGTTGGCCAACTCGGGCTCAGGGCCGACAGAGCTGGACCTCGAGCAGCCTCGTGCCGCACACCGGCGGGAGGTGTCCTCACGGGGCTCCAGCGGGAAGGCCATCAGTCCTGATGCTTCAGTCCTAATAATGCCAGTCCTAATGCTTCCCCGTGCCTGGTTTCCGCCCAAACTCCATCTTAGGTGCACTTGCTTCCTGTAAAAACGAAGTCCTTGCTAAGTGTCCATTCGCCGTGGCCGAATCCAGGGTCCCGCAGTGAGCACGTTCAGTGGGGCCACGTCTTGTCCTCGGGCCGAGTTGCCCGCCCGCCGCCGTCCACAGGCGGGCGCAGCATATGGTGACGACAGCTGGAGAGCCGGGCGGCTGTGCTGAGAGATGGAGACCCTTCGAATCATCCAGCGGCATTACAAAGGAGAAGGCCCTCCAACAAGCAGTGCACGATATTTAAGTTCAGGGCATCAGTTAATCTGTAAAAGACAGAGTTTAGCTGATACACTGGCATTAGCCAGAGCAAGGCAAGTGAGCAGGCAGGTCAGGGCACCTCAGTCTTAGGAGCCCAGCGTCTGGCAGTAAGAAGTTTCAGCTGTGCCACGTTGACAGAAATACCATGGAGGGAAAGCAAAACCAGAGAACCACACTCTATCACCCACGATCGCTTCTCCCCACCCCAAAGGTTTGCTTAATTGTCCTTCAGCCAAGGAACCCAAGGGTGTCTGGCCCCCACCCAGGGCTGGGCCCCGGGGACAGGTGGGTTAACCAAGGCTGGCCTGGTCGTCTGGGAAGAGCCAAGAGTGGGGAGGTGGACACTGTGTGTGCAGTGGCAGGAGCAGCCCCACGGCAGGGGACAGCCATGTGCCCCTCCTCCCTCGGCCCAGGGGAGGAGAATCACAGCATCAGATATGTGATGGGCAGGGGGACTGTGGCCAGTGCCCAGCTCCTCCCCTAAGAGGACAGGCCCTGGTGACAGTGTGCAAAGGAAAAAGTCTGGCCATTTAAGGTGAACTTGCCTAAGGGTCTAGCTCTTCACGCAGCTTTTAATGTAGATTTCCTGTCTATTAGTCACCGCCTTATCTCCATGACAAAGTTTTATTTTCGTGTTATACTCCCACTATTTTGGGGAAAAAGGCAGTTATATTTCATGAATCCCTGCATTTATCTATGACTGGATGGAATCCAGAGACATAAACTATTCTCTCGTTTTTTTAAGATTTTGTTTATTCATTTGACACAGGGAGATAAAGAGAGAGCACAAGTAGGCAGAGCGGCAGGCAGAGGGAGAGGGGGAAGCAGGCTTCTGGCTGAGCAGGGATCCCGATGTGGGTCTCGATCCCAGGACCCCAGGATCATAACCTGAGCCGAAGGCAGATGCTTAATGACTGAGCCATCCAGGTGTCCCAAACTTATCTTTTTTGTTTCTTGTCCCCACCTCCTTCAGAGCTTTCTGCCCCCAACACATGCACACATACACACCCATGCACACGTGCACACACAGAAACACAAACACACACGTGTGCGCACATGCCCCGACACACACACACACACACACACACCACACCCTTGCCTGTGTCCTAGGGAGAGAACACAGCAGAATACAAGGAGGGAAAAGAAGTCAGTCAGGTTTCTAGATACAGACGTTTTCCTCGTTGGGTTGCTGTGTGTGCCTATTTCTTTCTAAATGCAAAGCAGTTAGTCATCTTGAAAGGCAAGTCCTTCTAGGTCTTTAAGGACCAGGCTTTTTCTATAAAAGGGTGTGGCTGGTGTTCTTTAAAATAGTCACATACACAGACCCTGAGTCTAGAACACAGAGTGAGGAGCACTGAGTTTGGAAGAACCTCGCCTCGCCAGTGGATCATACCAGACGGATTAGAGAAGAACCGACTGGGTCTAGAGCGCTGTGTCCCCGGCCCTCCATTTCCCTCCTGGAAAGCTGGGTGGTATGGAGCCATGGTCGAGCCTCCTTCCATGTGAGGCCCTGGGAAGGGGCCGTGTGCACTGGCCGCTCGCGGCATCGGGGCCACCAGCGGCAGGAGAGGCCCTTGCGTGGCCAAGTGTGGTTTGCAGCCGAGGGGAGTGGGCCATCTGTCTGGGGAGAAGGGGAGCCCTGGGAGTCTTCCTGCCCTCAAAGGAGTGCCCGCAGAGCTGAGAACAGTGAGGACCGGAGAGAGGCCTCCTATGGAGATGGGCACTGGGCGGTGTCTGCTGGGGACCTGAAGGTCATCGGGGAAAAGGTTGTGAGGGTGACCACAGACTCGAGGTGCCACGCTCAGTGCAGCCGCCACGATGGGCCCTCCCGCAGGACAGGACACCGACACAGCCCTGAGGAGGAGAAGGACAGGGGAGACTGGGGTATGGCTGGGAAATCACTGGTGCAATTGGATTTGCAGTGAAATAAAAATTGGGCAATTTCCCACGCACCAAGCAGACCTGGGGTCATAAAGCACAGAAGACACCAAGTCGGTCAAAGACAGATGCGGTCACGGCCGTCACAGGGTGGACCTTCTTGTGAGGTAGCCGGCCCTGGCGGCAGCCTCGACCCCAGCACCCCTCCCCCCCCGCAGAAAGCCTCCCCAAGCCCAGAGAGGAGCCCCCCTGACGCTCGAGCTTCTCGGCGTCTCTGCAAGCAAAGAAAACAAAGGTAGCATTTGAGAGGAATTGAAGTAGCCAAATGGGTGTTGGAGAAATCAAGTGTTTTGGGGCAAACAGGGCAATAAGGTGGGCAATGGCACAACTGGAATGGGAGGTGGTGGGCGGCTCTCCGGACGCCGGGACAGGAAGGCAGTGCAGACGGCCGTGGCTGGAATCTCCGTCATGGAACCAGTGACAAGGAAGAGAACAGAACACACCAGATTTACCGGAGATGGTGAGGCTAAGTCTGTGCGATAGTCGAGTGCGTCCCGTGTGTTTCGGCGTCCGGGATCTGCGTCCGGGGTCTGCAGTCACTGACCTCAGGCCCCTTTGAAATGAGGCAGAGATGTGTGAGCTGCGACCGCAGACAGAGCCCCTCCCCCCGGCAGCTTGGACGGGTCTACACTGTGCAACAAACTACCCCATAGCCTAAGGGGCTCGAACAACGACTGTCACCGGGTTTGATTGCTCTGTGGCTCCTGAACGTTTGGGGCTCAGCTGGGTGACTCTTCTGTCCGCCTGGTGTGGACAGTCTGCATATGCAGATATGCAGCGAGCAGATGCTGGTCTGGAGTGCTCAGGGTGGCACCTCCCATGTCTGGTCCAGCTGCACACCTGGGCTCAGACAGGACTCCTGGCCTGACTACCACCAGCAGACTCAGGATAGTCATATTTCTGGCTGCCGGGGACCATGGGTGGCAGCGGCCAGGTGGCCTTCTATGACCCCACCTCAGAAGTCACTTAACATCCTCCCTGCCCTGCCCTACCAGATGCGAGGGGCAGGTTGTGCTTAGACCCCACCTCTCCAGGGAGGTGTGTATAGGAAGATGCGGCTGTGCTTTCGACCTGCCACACCTGGCCCGCCGCTGTATGACTTCCCAGGGCCCATGGCTCCCGGTGAAACTGGACATTCTCCTGAGAGCCTCTGCCTAAGTTACAGAGTGGTCACTTAGCCGACGGCAACGTTCACTTTTTGATTCAGAATTTTTCCTTGCAGATTCAGAGCACAGATACTTGAATTATCTTCAGTGGCTTGAAGAGCCTCCTAAGAACGGATAAAGACATCCTCTGATTTTCATGAGTTTACAGCAGGCATGTGTCCTGTGCCCTGCATCTGAGGCCACTGAGCAGAGCCTTGCAGAGGAGGCACACTGTTCAGCAACCCAGGCCACTGGATCCTGGGGCAGCAGGTCTCCCCATCCAGAAGGCCCAGGGCCTGACCTCTGGGATGCTGGGAGTGCCACTGTGCTTTCCATTGTAAAGCAATACATAATCCTCAAAAATTTAGGAGGCTTTGACTATGTGGGTTGTTTGATGATTTCCTGGCTCTTAACCATGAAATGATTAGGAAGACCAGACTGCTGGCCACTTCGACCAACAACTACTCCAATGTCCCTTTTAGTTAGAAACCAAAAAAGAAGACTCAAAACCATGAAGCCTCCTCTGAGCAAATTCTATTTTGTTTGGTTTTACATTTTTAAAACAATAGAGGGCAGGAGTTTCAAACTGATTTCAAAAGCCTCCTTATATATGTCCCCGAATGTAGCAACAATCCCAGTGCTCACACACTTTGCCAGGACTTTCTAGAGCAGTTTGCAGTGGGTTCCTATGGTCACTTGTAACACTAGGATACAACACTTTATAGGGTTGTGCAGATCCTAGCAACAGAGTGATTTAAAAACTAACTCTCCTTGTTCTTGATTCACACCACATTTTGGTTTTTGGCCCAGAATTAGAAAAGTGGTCTTAGCTGACTTAACCCATCTCCATAGATAGATGATGGGTAGATAGATAATAGGTGGATAGATCGATGGATAGATAACGAATGGATAGATAACGCATGGATGGATGGATAGACAGATAAACAATGAGCAGAGCTGAGATCCTGTGCAGTGGGACTCTTAATGTGATGGATACGGGCTTGTACTGTTGAGTGAAGCAGTTGTCATAATGAATTTAATATTACATTAACGTGTGCTGAGTGCATATTATGTGCCCGGCTCTGTGTCCCGTCTGAGCTGCCTCCATACCACATTATGGGGGGACACGGTTTTCCTCCCCCACTTTATAGGGGAAGAGACTGTGATACAAGGGCTCGGAGAACCCTCTCTAGACCAGAGTCTGGTACTGCTAGTTCCCCGAGTGAGCCCCCAGGTCTGGAGCACTGGCACCCTTCAGCTGCGAAGACTGTGTCCCCTCAAAAGGGATGATGAGGGCATTGTAGGCACTGGGGGCAATGATTCTTTGCTGGGGTGCCCCTCTGTCCCCTGGAGCACGGTCCACAGCATCCTGTCTTCTCACCGGGGTACTCTCTCCAGTTCTGATAACCCCAGATGCCCCTAGACTGTGCTTGATCACCCCTGGGTGCTAAATTGCCCCCCACATTGCTCTAAATCACCAAACTGCCTTTACTATGTATGCGATCGAAACTGTGTACCTCCCAAAATTCAATATCCACAAATATGGGGACTCAAGTCATCCTCTTCCAAACTCCCCTGAAGAAAACATCCACCTACAACGGGTTTTTTGCACCCGGCCTGCCTGGCCACAGGGTGAGGATCAGGTCATCTGCCTGCACCCTGACTGAGTGTTCCATCAGCTTGTCCTGGAGGCTGGGCTAAGACTGGGTACGGGGGCCGTGTGCGGGGCCGGGGGCTCGGGATGGTCCCAGGTGGCCCTGGGTGGCCCACTGCCTGGCTCAGCCCCCCAGGAGGGAGCCCCGCCCGTGGATGGCCGAGGACACTTTACAACACCGAGTCGCCGGCTGTCACGGCACCAACTATGTGGAAATTTAGATACTGGAGTATCTAATAGGGCACCATCAATCTTTTATAGCGAGAGAATACATAAATTATAAACAAATATGTCCTTTGGTCTCACGGAACAGCATGGTGATCAAAGGGGCAGAACCGAAGCGCATTTGCTTCCGCGGCCGCGCATTCCCCAGCTCTGCCTTGCTGGCGGCCGGCCGGGGAGCCGTCAGCTTTGTTCCGTCTCTCGCGGTACACTTCCCTCCTGTTGTTCTGAGTAATCAATATGGGGCTGAAATCACCCACTGCTGCCTCTACCACCTCCCATTTTGTCCACTCATAAATTATGGATCGGCGCACAACATCAAGTCTACAATTTCGATTGCATTTGCTAATCATTGATCAATAATTCAGGAGCTGCTCCTTCTTCAAGGCCCCTGCCTTCCTGCAGCATATGGCACTGGGCTGACAGGGAGCAGAAGTCCCTTATCACAAAGAGCAGCCGCGAAAACAACTTGTGTAAAGTTGTTTCCTCTCCCTCCTGCGCCTACCGGTCGAGGCTGACTTGCGTGGGGCGCGTCCCTCTTGGCGGCGTAGGCGCGAGTCACACGCACGCTGTGGACTCCGTTCTGGGTGGCGAGGGCCCCTGCTCCTGTGGGGTCCCTGAATGGGGTCTCGTCGGGGAGGGACCGTCCCTACTGGCACCGGGTCTGGATGTGTTTCCAGCTGGGACACGACCCTGCCTCCCAGGCCGGCACATGCGCACGATGCAAATCTGAACATTATACCCTCGCTGCGACCGTGGCAGGATGACTTTGAAACCCTGAGCTATTTTAAGATGTGCTCTTACTGTTGCTGTTTTGTTTTTTTTTTAAAGATCTGTTTCCATCCAGTTTTGTATGCTAGTGTTTGTGTCCTTTCTTTAAGGTGATAAAATAAAGAATACCCATCCTTTCAGAAATCATCCCGGTATTTATCTTCGGTCATTTTCAAAGGAAAGAATCCTTTTATTGGGACCTCCTAGAGACAGTGATGTCGAAGGCTCTCTGGTTGGAAACACAGCAGAAAAAGGGCTGCTGGTTGTGGAGAAGCCGGAGGCCTGCTGTGTATGGGAGAGGCCATCCGGGGTCTGCAACCAGGTACAGAATGATTTTCTGGGGACCCTTCCCCACAAAAGGCCATGGCAGGGGGTTCTGGGGGTGCTGGAGTCCAGGTACACCTCCCGCAGGAGGAGGAAAGGGCGTGAGGGGGGACCTGAGCCTCCCAGAGCACCCGGTTCCGCTCCTCCCCCAGAGCCAAGGGCAGGTGCTCCTGGCCCATTGTCGCCAGCCCAGTGGGGAACAGCCACCAGGAGTCCTCTGTGGCTTCAAACATTGTGAAACAAGAAACAGCAGGAAGGGCAGAGAGGAGGGAGGAAGGGAAAGGTTTCAAATAGTCTGGCCAGAAGCAGACAGGAGAAAAGCAGTGGGTGATGGAGACACACAGGAACATTCTTTAAATAGGGAAGAGAAAAGGGTGAGACAGCAAATGGCCTTAACCATTTCAGCAAGAAGGAAAGAAATTGGAAGGGGCAGGAGAGCCCAGGACAGGAAAGGAGGGGACCACTGAGGCACCCACCTTCCCAGTGCCCTGGGGCCTGGCATCCGCGGCTGCTGCTCCGGCACCAGGTGTGCCCGGCTGGCCTGCAGCTGGAGATAGAGACCTTCTGGAAGGTGCCCTCGTGACCTGGGTGGTGTCCCCCCTCCCCCCCTCCCCTGGCCGCTGTCTCTGGACCCTGCCAACCCCAATACCCAGAGGCCTGGAGGCAACGGTGCTGAACCATGTGGGCCAAAGCAAACCTTGTGGGCAAGCAGCAGCCGAAGGCAATCTCTCGCCGTGGCAGATCTGGCTCCCTCCTCTGCGTGACTTGTGAAGGGGAGGCTGGGGTCCTGGGAGCACCCTGAGAGTTGGAAATGGTGCCCCATGGGCAGTGGTACAGGAGGGGCTATAAGGGGTACCTACACCCACCCAAGAACTTCCCTCAGTCCCTGGTACAAACCCTTGGTGGCCAGGAGCTGCTAACCACCATGTGGAGGTGGCTCACTGGGAATGCAGTGGCAACGGTGTTCCCTCCTGAGATTCGGAACTCAGGTCCCTGACCTCCTGCGGAGGGACCCGGTTCCTTGGGGTCACTTGCCCACTAAGGGAGGGCAGTGATGTGACCACATCCCATCTGGCCACATTTCCCTTCTTGTGTGAATCTTGTCTTTGACCTTTCTAGAAGGCGAAGTCATCCACAAAGTCCCCCTGTGGGTACAGAACGGGGGTGGTTGTGTGTCCGCTGTGCTGAGCCCCCCGCCAAGGAACCGCTCTGAGACACGCCCACACTTGCCAGGGGAACGCACTCCTGCTGAGGGTCTCGGCCCTTCACCCTGGACTCAAGGCCTAGACCCAGGAACTAATCTTACGTCTGATGTGGACAAAGATAAACCAACGTCCCTTCTGATTTTCTGTGTCAAAGCTGAGGTTGCCACCATCTCTGAGTCGAACAAGATCAACCCAGAGTGGGGCCCCTCCAGCAGCCTCATGGCTACCCCATCAGTGCCCCCAGTGCTCCATGGCTAACTCGTCAGTCCCCCCACCACTAACATTCCTCATGTGTGCCACATCACTCCTGGAAGACACTGTGAGGCCTGGTACTAGTGCGCACCGTCGATGCTCTTACTTTCCCCTGACTATCATCTTCATCCATCTACTTGTCCATCTCTCTTGCCTTTCTCTATGATCTACCATCTATCTATCTCTCTATCTATCTACCTATCTACCTTCTGTCTATCATTCGTCATCTATCATAATTCTTTCCATTGTCCAACACTGTTTCTCACTCAATATATAAGGAATTCAAAGTTTTCCAATTAACCGACGGTGGGGGCACTGCTGTTACCCAAACCTTTTAAACTCTCCCTTCCTTTCCACGATGGAATCTGCTCATGCAGGGCTCAGTCTGTGTCCTCCTTTGGGGCAAAAAATTAGATGTTTGCTAGGCTCTGAGAAGAACGCCAGTGGAGTCTGCTCCCATCCAGCCAGGACAACCATTATCTCCCAGCTCAACTCTGTTTGCCTAGGGAGCCTGCTGTGCACTTGACCAGCCTCCCAAAGTCTGACTGGCAGGTGGGATAACAGAAGTAATGGTTCCCAGTAAGGATGGAACCATGTCTTCCTTTCCATTTGTGCATCTCAAAGAAGCTCAGGAAACACCAGGACATGAGCTGAGCTGTTATCTAGATGCACACTGCACGTTGAGGCCCCGGAGCCCTTGCTGCTGCACAAACCCTCTTTTGTCGTCCCAACCATCACCTTCCACATCCCAGCCCAAGGCCACCCACTTGCAAAAGCCTTCTGCGACTCCCACTCTCTCACCTGCTGTCCCCACAAGCCTCTTCCCTCCCACTGCCTGTCACACTTTGCCTCGAGGCTCAGGCTGCGTGTGCTCCAGGTCTGGGGTGCATAAGGCTGGGAACGGGGACCGATATGCTCAGAGTTGCACCCAGTGGTCTCCGGGCAGTGCCTCACTTAGTCTGCATGCACCACGGCTGGATTCAATCACCCCATCAGTTACACAAAGGCCATGTGTGCACGGGGGCATCTCTCCTTTGCCCAGAGAGAAGAGCCAGCCCTTCCCTGGCCCCCATGCACCTGGGGCTGACGTGGGCTGACTGGGATGGGCCATAGGCATGTTGAACTTTGGCCTGAACATTTCTTTTTCTTTTCAAAACCTGTGCATTTTCTCTTTATTTTGTTGAAACTTCTGGGCTTTCCCCTCAATTTCTTGTGCCTGTGTGTGTGTGTCCCACTATGCACACATGTGTATGATGAAGCAACCCTGAGGGGAGAAGAAAGAAAATGCCGTCTAGCAAACCCTGACTGTCTCCCAAGCCTGGGATCCATCCTGTTTTCAGCCGAGCGCATTCAAGATGTTATCCCAGGGACTTGTTGGCTTGGCTATAGGCCCCCAGGCCCAGGGGAGGGTGGTGGCCTAGGGTTTCAGGAGGTCTGACCCAAGTGTTTGGTAAGTTCAGATGGAGTGGAACTAAACGGCTTTTCTCAGCCCAATTTAAAATGATTGGTTTGGCTCCCCCTTGCTCCGGCCCTTTCCGTCCCACCGTGGGCTTTATGACAACAGAAAAGCAGTTGTGGGTCCCTCTGTGTCAACCTTCCAGATGTTTTCTCAGAGAAGAAAGACTTATTTATAAGGTACCTTCTACTTTTTGTTCTCTTCAAAATTCAGCTCAAGAAACATTGGGGAAAAGGGAGGAGGGATGGTTTCCATTATATCCCGCTTCCTCACTCTGGTTTCTGAAATTCTGAAATTAAGAGGGTGAGTGGAGTCTGGCCATCCACTCACCCCCTTAACTCAAGGACCTGAGCAGAGCAGCTCCGAATCCCTGAGCTCTGAGCAGGCTGGTGCTCGCGGATCATCACTGGACATCAGCTCCCACCTTGAGGAGCAACGCACCAGGGTTGCCGTGGCAAGGCTGCCGTGTTGGGGGGTGGTGTGGAGAGTGGAGCTGGCCGAGCTGCCTGAGCAGTGGAGGTGCCATTCTGGGAGGTAGGGAGGATGCTGCTGAGGTAGCCATCCTCCCAGGTCAGGAGGGGAGGGATCCAGAGGCCCACTATCCCCACACAGTAAGGCGTTCCCGAGGCTATGATGAGGCCGTGTCTCCTCCTACACCAGAACCTCGGGCAATGTCTGGCCAGCATTCCAGGGGACGGTCCACACAGCTGTGCAGAATGTTGCTGTCTGTGTAGAAATGTAAAATTTCTCCCAAGAGCTCCTTTGATATGCTTCAAATACTTGATTCATTGACCTTCCCGGGTGTGGAATTAATTGTGCCCCCTGGAAAGTAACAAGTCATGTTCAGGTCCTTCTTGGTTATGCGTCCTGTCTCCACACACCCATTATTTATGTCAGGGGGAACGGCTGTGCACACCTTCTAATCTGCAAGTGTGAGGTAAGTGATGGGCCTAGGGGGTGATTATTTTCCGTCCTGCCCCTGGCCGCCTGGCTCAGTCACTGCGTAACCGAGTCCTGTGCTGGCTGAGGCCAGAGCTACCAGCCATGCGGGCCGCTGGCATGATCGAGAAACTGAACTTGACACTTTAATTTATTCTTAGGTGCATATGTAACTCACACATTATGTTTAGAATTTAAGGGTGAAGCAGTGTAAACTACTTTCCCATTAAGCACAACTTGGTCTTTGGCTAGGACTAAACATTTCACCTGAACCGATGAAAGTTTAGTGCCCAATTTGAGATATGAAGCAAATGTAATCTAATTACGGAGTTTGAAGGTTCAGTTCAGTACAAATGAATGCAAAATATCTCCTTAATAATTGTTTGTATTAATTATATGTTGACGTGATGAAATTTGGGTATACTGAGGGCTTTTAATTTCACCTCGTTCTCTTTGCTTCTCTTAAAAATGGACACGGCACAGCCTGCAGACATCTGTGTGGTTCACATCATACTTCAAACTGGGCAGTTCTGATCTAGAAGGAAGGCATCCAGGTCTGAAGGAAACCAACATATGAACTTAAACCAAGTGGGCACTGACAGGGGCCCCAGGCGTTCTGCCACGGAATTGTCTCACCCCACTCTTGTCTTACCAGAGACGGTCAGATGTGAACCAGGGGATCATAGGCTCCTAAAACATCTCAGACAGGTTGAGCAAAATGCATGGTCTCTCGCTCTTTCCCTAATGTTCTTCTGTCCACCAGTCAGTGAGAGCTGTGAGAGGCAGAGCCCTCCCAGGGGTGCCAGAGGAGACGTGAGCAGCGGGAATGCCCAGAGGAGCCCTGTCATGGGTGCTTGGTAGCTGGGCCCAGCACGCATGCTTGGATTATCCAACAGCTAAAGTTGTTTCTGACCTCATTTGCCCTAGATCACTTAATAACCATATTCTAACAGGGTTTGACTGCAAAGCTATCAGAAATTGATCAATAAAGCAGAATATATAATCAGTGACCTCAGAAAATTCAGTAAGAGATCTAAAGCATCTTTAACATTTGCTTATCATTTCATATGCCATGATACTCTTTGAACATTTTTGAATAGAATATACTAAAACTTAGATATCTCTTATTCATTATTCTAGCATAAAGTAATTGGAAACAATGGTTTCTGTAGATCCACATGTTTCTAGACAACCAATTGGTTTTACTTACATTTTTCACCAAGTTGTAGCCAGCGATCTCTGTGTATTTCTGAAGATTCCTTTTAGTTCCATCTCGGGGCAAACAGCCTTAGACTATCCCATGCTTATCAATATTGCCCAGGGTCCAGGCATATGCATCAGAAATATAATCAAAGGACTCGTGTTTTTAGAGGAACTAGTGTATCCATGTATGGGTCTACTGTATTAAAATATCTGTATCTATATCTATATCTATATGTAGATATAGATATATAGATGGATATGTTCCACATACCACAAGATTCACCCCCTTTGAAGTGTGGGATTCAGGGGCACCTGAGTAACTCAGTAGGTTAAGCATCTACCTTGGGCTCAGGTCATGATCCCAGGGTCCTGGGATTGAACCCCAGCATTGGATCCCTGCTCAGCAGGGAGTCTGCTTCTCCCTCTGTTGCTCCCCCTGCTCATGCTCTCTTTCTCTGACAAATAACAATAAATAAAAACTTTAAAAAAATAAAATAAAATTGGGATTCAGTAGGTTTTAGTCTATTCAGAGTTGTGCTGCCATTGCCACTATTTTAGAACATTTTAGAACTCCAAAAAGGAATTCTGTACCCCATTCTGCCCTTCTTCTGCCTCTAAGAATCAATGATGTACTTTCTAAGCTTTGATGTTTATTTTTAGAGACAGAAACGAAGGAGTTAGTATGAGATGAGTCTTTGGGTTACAATGCCAAGGCAGCAGACAGATGGAGTTTTGAGTTCAAGCACCAGATGGAGCTTTGAGTGTCTTAGTCTGTGTGGTCCTAAGAAAACACTGTGGCTTGGGAGGCAGACATGACAGACTTTTACTTGCTCACAGTTCTAGAGGCTGGAAGTCCACCTTCAGGGTGCAGGCATGGTCGGTCTGATGAGAGCCCTCTTCTTGGCTTGCAGACGCCCCCTTCTCACTGTGTCCCCCTAAGCGGTAGACAGATGGAGAGAATTCTGTAGTATCTGTCTTGTAAGGGCATGAACCCCACCCCCCTGAACTCACATGACCCTCATCACCTCCCAAATACCCCATCTCCAAACTCCAAACACATTGGAGTTTAGGGCTCCAACATATGAGTTCTGAGGCCACACTTTGGGTCCATAAGAGACAGGTACAAATAATTATGACAAAATTGTGTTGGGAAGCATGCCATTTCCCTACCCAAGCCACAGGATGTTTTTTTAAATAGATATAAATTTCAAAAACTGCTCTGGTTCAGCCTGGAGAGTGTAGTCGGGGCTTTGTTTGGGCCAACAAAAGAAAGTAAAGCTTAATAGTATAAGTGGTAGCTGTGCTGTTGAGTCAAGAGCGCCCTGATTGAAGGCATCGGTGTGATGATGCTGAAGGCAAATGGGAACAATAAAACAGGACATCTACTTTTTATCAGAATGCATGGGGGTTGTTTGTCTCTGAATCCTGCAGTGCAAACATGCTTTAGAGGCCCCTGGGGAACATGGCATGATTCTAAAATGCACGTTTGCTGCTAAGAACCAACAAAGTCACTGCATCACCTCAGCAACAATAGCAGGTCACGTGTGTGTTTCACGGTCATGACAAGTATCGGATTGCTTCCACAATGAATCCTATTGATGGTGTTAGCACAAAATTAAAAATAGAATCACATGACCCAAGAATGTTAATTAAATGCCTCATCAGTACCACTGCCCACCAACTAAATAGTGAAGTGAAACAGCGGAAAATATCAAGTGTTGGTGAGAAGGTGGAGCATTGAAACTTACATGCTGCTGGTGGAAATGCAAAATGGGGAAAGATACATTTTGGAAAACAGTGTGGCAGCATGTTATAAAATTAAGCATCACTATCCCTTAGCAATTCCGCTCCTGGGATCTGCCCAGGAAAACAGAAAGCATACACTCCATAAACACTCGCACTCATGACAGCATTATCCAGAAGAGTCCCAAACTGGAAAGGTGGCAAGTGTCATCTGCTGGAGAGTGGATAAGCACATTGTGGTACACGTACCCCTTGTAACACAGCTCAGCTGTGGGTGCAGATGCAGCACGATTCATAAATCTCAGAAGCATTTTGTTAAGGGAAAAAAAGGTCAGATGGAAAAGACTCACAAAGTAATTCCACTTCTGTGCAAATCTAGAAATGACAAAATATAGCAACAGAAGGAAGATCAGTACTTATGAGCAATCAGGTTTGGGCTAGGGCTTAACTGTAAAGAGACAGGAGGAAGCATGTGGGAGTAACAGGAATGTTTTTGTGTTTGTGATGTGTTGGTGGCTACGTGCCTGTATGCAATCATCACCATTCATACAACTGGACTTTGAATGGCCATCAGTTAACATCACAGTTATGACATTAAAAAGAAAAGTAATTTGGCATGACTAAAATAAGTAAAAAGAAACTAAATAAAACTAAAACAAGAAGTCTCAGAAGCAAAGCAGTAAGTGTTGTCTCCTGATTGAAATGTTGCATCTAATGTTCCTGATAAGGTCTGCAGCAGACCCTTTGGGAGGGCCTGCTCAGAATACCGTGATTCCCCATCCACGTATGAGTGTACACCACACATGATGTCCGTGGATCCCTGTCCCTGGTCACAGGGATCAGACAGGAAGAAGGACCATCCTGAGCAGAGCTGGCAGATCTGATTTTCTCCATGCAATTTGCAGTTGGGATTCAGCAATGAGAGAGGATGCTGTGTCCTCCTCCCCAGCCTTCCTCCATACCCCTCCTCCTAAGCATGTCAGAGCACCTGAGATCTCTTGCCCAACACAGAGCTTTCCCTCAAGTTTCTGGGGTTGCTTGGTAGCCCTGCCTGTGTCTGCTCAAGTGAGAAATAATAGTTCTCAGTTGTCCTTTGGGTTCTCCTCTGTTCTCATGCCATTTTCCCCTCCCCATGTTCTCTCTAAAGTGACTTCCCAGCAGTTTGTTTCATTCTGTATTTGTATCTGTATTATCTTGGCCAGGCATTTTATTCACTCTCTTGTATGTGTAATAGCATCATAGGAGATAAGAAATTCAGTTCACCTAATTCTCTGTTCACCATCTAACTCAGTGCTGTGCACAATTAGGCATTTAATAAATGTATTTTAATGACATGGATGGTTGTGTGGATGATGGCCCTGCTTAACTTCCTCCTGGGAGCTAATATACTTTGAGAGCTGGGCTTCCTGAAATCAAACCATGAAATGTAAAATCAGTTTCATCATATCTTTGGTGAACCACAAGGTTAGGGACTTAATGAAGAGTAAGGGAATTAATGGTGTGCTGGGTAAAGTTCTGTGTTCTTCCTGCTGAATGTTCACCTCTGATTCACAAGGATTTAATTTGGCCTGTACCTTTTGAATTCTATGTGCTCCTAATTGTAAATCCAGAATAACTTAGCTCATTTGTGGGATCAATTAGTATGAAATCACAATGTTTAAAATGACAGACGAGCTTTTTAGATTAACATTAGCTGCCAATAAAAGAAAGCTTAATTTCACCAGTGGTGAACTTCATCATTCTTAATGAAATATACATGTCTGGTCACTGTGTCACATAATCTGTTCCTGCTGCCATTGCAGAATGCTACATTTGTCACAGTAGCGTCATCCCTGTACGGAGTCACAACAGGTTGGCACCCAGTGGGCTTTTACTGTGAGGTGTGGAGAGAGGGAGAGTGGGGACACACCTTGGATTCCTTAAGACCTGTCTGAAGTTCATCCTATTTCCAGGCTGTGCCAATAGCAGGGACTTGTGAGCAGGGACTTAAACAGGCTGGGAGTCAGGGCCCTGTTAAACCAGGCCTGAGCTCAGAAAGTCAGATACAGACCAGACCTTAGGGTAGCAATCCAATATCACATCTTGAGTATGTCAGGTGAAAGCTGGGTTGAGGGCCCCAAGTTTGCTCATTTATTCATCCCTCCACCATCATCCCTCCATCCATCATCCCTCCACCATCATCATCCACCATCATCCCTCCACCCATCATCCCTCCACCATCAACCCTCCACCATCATCCATCCACCCATCATCCCTCCACCCATCATCCCTCCACCATCATCCCTCC
>ML107952.1:45598-76337 GCA_003697995.1 Taxidea taxus jeffersonii
CCATCATCCCTCCACCATCATCCATCCACCACCATCCTTCCATATATCATCCCTCCACCCATCATCCCTCTATCTGTCCACTCATTCACAAATATTGGCTGCATCCTTATTGTGCACCTCGCCTAGCTCAGGTCTTGGGGATTCAGTCCAGCTATGAATGAGGCCCCTGTGGCTGCTTGGCTCCTGGAACTCATCATTAGGGGAAGGGGCCCAGGTCCCAGACTGTAGAGGGCAAGAAGGCTCCAGGCTCCACTCCCTGTGAACTCCAGGTGCCTGATATTCAGAGAGAGGGGAACACAGCAAAGCAGGTCCTCCATGCCTCCTTGGCCATACTGCCAACCCAGAACACACTGGGAGAAAGCCGATCACATTTCTTAAAATCAGTTTTTATGTCTTTGTCATTTCTCACCTTCTCCCTTCGTGAGCCAGCACTTTGGTTGGCTGCACACCCCTGAGAATGTACAATATACTGAACACCTGCATCCACAGACTCTGTGTTTGTGCGGCTTCTCCTGACAGCTCTGCAATCTCACTCATCACACCAGGATTGAGGATTCTGCCAGCGACACCACCACAGCGATGTGGACCCAGAGGCCACGTGCCCTCACCACGGCATGGCTGCTTCTCCAACTGCAGGTGGGGACGGGGCCCTGGGGACACCCTCTGCCTACACCCCTGCCACCCGCTCAGGAGAGCTGGGGAAGTAAGCGGGTAAGTCAGGACTCCGCCTGGGGGCACAGCTGGGAGGAAGGTGCCATCCTGGTGTCCTGGGCAGGAGACCTGGTTTTGAACATGCCTGAGCTGCCCATCTGTGTTCACTGTACTTCTCTGACCAAGGATCTCTTTGTGGTGGGACTCATGAGGAGGGCTACTCCCACTGCCCAGAGAAGGTGAGGTAATGTTTCCTGAGTCAAGGGCTTAGCACAGTGACTGGTACAGGGTGGGCACCAAGGTCATTTCTCATGTCTTTTCAAGACATGCATCCCCCCTCCTTCATCCTATGGGGAGAAAAGCCTTTTTTTAAGCTTTGCTTTAAATCAGGACTAAACCAGTCTTTGGGATCAATACGGTTAAATGTGGCACTAATTCTTTCCCTCTTGCTGCATGCCGTGGAGTCAGGGCATTCCATTCAGAAGGGGAGGGAGCCCATGGAGAGTCCCCCCGGTTCCACAAAAGGTCAAGATCAACCCTCTCAATAAAGTCTGTCCGTTGTTCTCCCCCGAGTTTCCTCCAAGGGCAGCTTTGATTTTCCTGGATCAACCTCGGGATGAAAAACTGAGTTGAACCTCCCCAAACGACAAGCTGTAGGTCCGCTGTGCAGGGGAGAAGAATCAAAATGTCAGTCTCTAATTAAAACTCATAAAGGAAAAATTAAAACCCATTCTTTAATGATGCCATTTATTGTCATGGATACTAAGGGGGAAATCAGACTAATGAAAATGCATCGAGGAAACTTTACACTTTGGAAATCGTGGCTTGTGGAGCGTTTCCTCTCTGGATTCTAAGAGTCCTGTTATTCTGAATACATGCCTCAGTGATCTGCACTGAAACAGGGAACAAATGGCCCAGAATTTATCTTTTGAATTAAATATGTAGAACATTTTAGAAAATTCAGAGATAACAACAGAGACATGTGAGGTGCCATGCAAACAAAACCCACGGTGTTTCCAGGTTTAGGACTGTTTTTGGAAGTAAGGATTTTCAGAGATGGGCTTGGGTAGGGCTGGGGGCAGGGTGAGGGAGCCCAGTGATCATTGCAAGCCTTTGGTTCATGCAGAACTTAGGAGACACGCTTGAAATTCTCCAGTTTACCCAAATGAAAGTGCCTCACACGATTTCCTGAAGAATTAACTTAATTGGGCTTGGTGTAAGGTTGGTGTCCTTCCCGCTGGAAACTTTCCCAGGTCTTTCTGGGCGTCGGTGGCCACCAGACTCCCCGGTCACCCTGTTAGCCCAGACTTTAATTAGCTCTGGCGTCCTCTTCATAATGATAAATGCAGAGATGATAAATGGAAATGCAAATGATGGTGAAGTGCCTCAGCCATCCGCGCTGAGTATCATTAATACCTTCCCGCTGCTGAATCCATCACTGTCACCGGATGCCTGCGTTCAGTGGGGCACATGGCTGCCGGCCAGGATACCTCCTCGAGCACCGGCAGGCCGAACTTGGTAGGGTTTTCCTCCCCATATGCTTTTATTCATCTTTTGCTGAATATTTGTTTGGCATCCAGAGTTCCAATATATTTCCAGCTGAGATGATAACTATTTTGGGTCAATAAGCAAATAGCTAATTTAGAGTGAAATAAATACCAATAAGAAATTATTCTCTGAGCATCAAGATCCAAAGGAAAGTCGATGTAATGGATACATCTGACCTGCCTTGAAACTTAACAAGCCACTCTGAAGGTGTCTATAACTTGACTTCAGAAAGAAAATCTTGATCTGTAACCCCAATTTAAGTGATATTAGGTTTTTTTTTTTTAGTATCAGGAAGCACAAAGTACTCTTAAGCGTACACTTACAGAGTTGTTCCCTCCTGGAAACTGACGGTTCCAGAAGGATAAGACATCATATCTGGCAAAACACCTCTCCAGCTCCCACAGTGGGCCACCTAGGCCCCTCTCAGGACAGCAGAGAATCACCCCTTGTTACTCAGATGGAGTCGCCCTCATACAGTGAGTCAAGGATGGGGAGAGTGTCGAAGAGAGTCTCCACATGGAAGCCACAATAAGGACTGCTCCCTGCGTGGTACCCCACATGCCCCGACCTCTCTCTCCTCATTCGAACATCACTCGTCTTGCTCCCTCCCTTCACCCCACCTGCCCATCTACCTGCTGACCCCCAACTTCCACTTGGCCGGAACATGTGACATCCACAAAAGGAGGCTCAAGGGCTTCATGGTCAATGTCTTGAGTGTTCTCACAATGAGGACACCACGTTACCTACAGATCTGCCTCCATCCCGAGCCAAAGCATGATCATGTTGTCCAAGATTTGGGACAACATGGAGCTGTGTGCCCCAACACAGCAGCTGGGAGCATATAGTCTAGCGTGTTACGGACGTGCTAATGTCATCCTGCCTTCAGCACAGACTGTCAGCAGAGGTAAACAAGGAAGCAGACCGACACGCTCTTTCTCTCTCAGCCGGCCACTTCTGTAGTGTTCTCCATCTCTGCTGCAGGCATCACCAACAACACAGGTTGGAGACCTGAGGCCAAGAGGCATCTCCATCCAGCATCCACCCACACATCCTGCAGATGCAGCCTCTCTCTGATGTGCCTGGACCGAGCATGTCCCTGCCTGTCATCTCCGCTGGCACCACGAGGGCTCAGCTTGGGTCTTCCCATGCACAATGGCAGCCACCTCCTGTTGGACCCTGGCTCCCTTTCTCACGTGCACCCCCCCCTCTGATCCTTCCTCACACTGCAGTCAGGGGGATCTTTGGAGACCACACATCTGGTCACAGAATTCCCATGCTTAAACTATTTCAGTTTTTCTTTCTCTCATCTGAAGTCCCAGACAGGTCCCCAGATGGGCTGGTATCTCTTTCCAATCTCTCTTTGCCCACAGCCCTCCATCTTCCTCCAGCCACAAGATCTTTCCCTTCTTCCTCCTCACCGGGTCATCTCTGCGCTAAAATCCTCCAAGAGTGTTCAGTTTGCCTGGAGCCCTTGTGCCCCTGCTCTCCTGGGTCACCCCTGCTCAGCAGTGTCCATGTGATCCAGCAAAGGACCGATCTTCCGGAGTGTGATGCGCAAGTGGAAAGGAAGCTCCAGGCTCTGCACAGACGCTTGGATGTAGCCACTGCTTGGTGTCTTGTGTCAATTTCCTTATCTGTAAAGTGAAAATAATGGTATTCGCCCTCTTAGGGAGATGGTAAGGACTGAATGAGGTAGTATGTGTTGGGTGCTCAGAGCACTGGCACACTAACATAATGAATGCTTACTAGGTTTACCTCTTATTCACCTACTATGCCAATAAGGGGACTTGGAGCAACTGCCACTCACTCACAAGGGCTTTCTTAGCTCTGGTGATACATTCCATTTTCCAAAGCTGACGGTACTGCTATCTCCTCCCATCCCACATGCTCTTCTGCAGGGGGACCTTGCCCCTCTCCTGTTTGGTTGGTGGTGTTTTCCACATGGACTAAGGGAGGACCCCATGACTGGTCTCACCAACCCAGCTCAGTACGACGTTCTGGCAACAATCTGGATAGAGCTGTTAGCTAGCCCAGAAGCTTCCTGTCCTTGCTTCTTGGAATGCTTGTCCTTGGGATGTTCCCTTTGGAAACATCTGTGCTATCAGTAGCCCAAGCATGGGGAGTGGCCTCATGGCAGACCCGGCTGAGAGCTCAGCAGCCAGGCCACAGGCAGAATCCACGCCAGAGGGGTGAATGCACCGTCCCAGATACCCAGCACGGTGGAGCCTTCAGGCCGGCTCGAGCCCCAGCAACCCACAGAAGCCCCAGGACTAAAACTAAATTGCCGTCTTGAACAGAGTTTAGAGTGACTTCTGGGGCAGCCGTCAGAATACACCCACTAACCGCGTCCCGAGCGGTCGACGAGGCGAGATCCACCCATTAGTTTCCCTTGGAACACTGCCCAGTTGTTGTCTCGCCCCACGAGGCCGAGGGGAGGGCAGTGTTTCCAGCTGTGGACACAGCCCAGTGCCTGGCGGGACTTGAGTAAACACCTGCAGGAGGAATGAACATAGCAATGCTGAGTTCTAATTTTTTATGGCACCCCCTCCTCCTCCTGGCGGGCAGGATGGTTTTGGTGAGCAACGATCCGTGGAAAGCCCGAGGTATGGCTTCTGGGAGCCTCACAGGTGGAGGGCCTCAGAGACCACACAAGGCACAGACCCCAAATCCACTGGTGGGCCCTGCTCCTGCCCGGCGTTCTGGACCCACCTGTCACTGGGGTGAATGGACGATTATTTCAACTAATACTAAAAGTTCATGTCAGAGTGAAGAAAACGTCACAACGACAATCCTGGGTGGCAAGGCAAAGCAACCGAAGTTCAGGTTCCATGTTAAAAATTTCAAGACTGTTGTTCTGCTTAGCAGATTAATAATTTACAGACGGATCGTCCCCAAAAAGATAATGAAGGTAAACCACTCTTCTTTCTCCTAAAGCGTTGCCTATAGCGTGAGGCCACCTCGTAAAGTCACTATTTTATTAAAATTAACACCTTAACATTATGTTTGGTAGCAATACTTTCTTCCTCACTGCAAAGTCATAAAAAGCAACTTTATTTGAAGTTGCAAAGTCATTTATTTCTAAAATAAATACAGGTGAAATGATTTCCATCTGACTACAGGTTAGATACTTTATTTTGTTAGTATAATGAAAACAGAAAATAAAAGGAGACAAAATGTTTTGTTACCTTGGTGCCTATTAAGATTTTGGCAACCTTTCTAGAGGGTGCTAGCCAATTTCAATAACATCGGGAACATGAGGAAATAAATTAGACATTTTAATTGTGAGATTATAACATACTGATGGAAGAGCTGGGAAGGAGCCAGAACCAATTTTAATGACAAAACAACAATCTAAGCAAAGTAGAAAACATTAGACTCCAAGGGCTTCGAAGGAAAATACAGAAGCAAAATCAGTAGCACCTCGAAGTTTATGAAGCCAGTAAACGGGAGAGAGCATAAATCGTGAGTGACGTTCACAGATGTATTCTGGATAATGCAGACTGCTCGAAGCAGTAAATCAAAAGCATAATTGGAGGAAATTTCATAGAGCCTTAATAATTGATGCTTTAAATAGCGACAAGAAAATTGCATCCCTGAGGAAAGTTTAGAAATTTCCGAATAAAGTCTCCTAGTTCCCGTCATGAATGACCACCAGCAAGGACTCATGCTATTGAAACAGTTGGGTAATGTGACTATGGATGAGTCAGTCTTGGATGAAGGAATTTTACTCGCCGGCATTGCAAACAATAGGTCCATTCTCAATTCACTCAGAAACTCGGCAGTGGGAGAGCCTGGCAGAAGCTGTGGGTGCTGTCAGAATCGGATTAGCCCTCGATCGCCACCTTCCCCGAGACACATGGCTGCACGTCTTCAGACCTGACTGAATAGGGCAAAGGTGGACGGGCGGCGGCCCCAGCTGCTGCTGCCTCCTGGTCCTGTTTTTGGAGGGACTGCGTCCCTCATGCAAGCCTCTGACACAGGACAGCACCAATGCTAGCAGAAAATGGGGTGCAGAGACTCAAGATACTTTGGGGAGCTCTCTGTTAGCCTGATTATTATAAACCAACCTCACTGAGGTGTAATTCATATACAATAAAATTCACACATTCTAAGTGTAAAATTTGCTAAGTTTTGGTAGACACATACACCAGAGGAACTACTTCCATCAAAATACAGAACGTTTCTATCTCCCCAGAAAGTTCTCCTGGGCTTCTTGTCAATGAGCAGGGCCCTCCTCAGACCATCATGGATCGGATTTCTATCAATATGGATTCATTTTGCCGGTTCCAGAATTTCATGTGAAAGCGATCATACAGTTTTACTCACTCAAGTCTGGGCTCTTTGGCTCAACATAAGGCTGTGAGGTGTCCTCTTGTTTTTCAGTAATTCATTTGTTTTTATAGCTGAATGTTGTTGCATGATATGAAGGACTTAATTTTGTTCATGCACCCCTCTACTGACAGACACCTAAGTTTTCATTTCTCCAAAGTCAGTGTGTAGGAGTGGCTCAGGAAGTAAGCGTGTGTCTAACTTTACAATGGCTTAACGGGATGAGTGTACCATTCTCTACTGCCCAGCAGTGTGCAAGGGCTCTGTCGGCTTTGTGCTCTTCAGCAGTCCATGCAGTTCATCTTTTTAAGCTGTAGTGAGAGTTGAGACTGTTGTGAATGATGACTTGTCTTGATGACTCACAACCCTGCACATTTTTCATAAACGTAGTGCCATTTATGTGTCTTCTTTGGAGAACTATCCACTCAAATAGTTTGTCCACTTTTTAATGAGAACAGTTGTCCTATTATAAGAATTTTTTATACCATATAGTATTATTAACTATAGTCTCCAGGATATACATTCCATTCCCAAGGCTTATTTACTTTATACCTGGAAGTTTGTGTTTTTTGACACCCTTCACACATTTTGACCCCCACCCCTGGAACTACTGGCAGGTGCTCTGTATCTGTAAGTTCAGGTTTTCTTTGTTATTGTTTGTTTAGATTCCACATACAGATGAGATCATATGGTATTTGTCTTTCTCTGAGAAATAATTTTTATCACTGGTTCTGTTTGTATGTATGTGTGTGTCTACATATTACCCACATACATGTAATTTGTGAAGTATGTGCATATATGTGTCCTGTGTGGACAAAGACATGAGCCCAGATCTTGCACATACATGAAAATCCCTGACACGGGTTTTGGTTGTGTGCGCCTGTGCTGCGACTCTTTTCCTCCAGGCTGTGTTTTTTTTTGTCTCCCATTCTTGACACCTCTTTGAAGCTTGTACTGTTTTAGAGCTGATGCTATCCAGTTCATCCTTTTGCCTGAAATCAATATGACAAAACCAGCTCTGTCACATTGTTTTTATGATACCTTTATTCCATCCTTCCCCTCTTACTATCTGTCTGTGTGTATGAACCATAACCTCCATAGATGGAGTTTAGTTGGGTCTAACTAGTCCAACCGGCCTGAAATCTCTGCCTTATAGTTTACATGTTTAGTCCATTTACATTTATTGTGCATATATGATGATTGAGCTAAACTAGCCATTTCATTCTTCATTTATCATTTATCTATTCTGGTTTTCTGTCTGTCATTCTATTGCTATTTTGCCTGGATTCATAATTTAATTTTTTAAAAAAATTTCATCTATTACCCTCTTACCTAAAACTTTTGTTATTATATTTTAGTTGTTACTGTAGGGCTATTTGGGTTCAATATTGTAAATCTTCACACACTTTAGACTTCTTACTTTATGCCTGATATTTTCCACTGCATCATTCAATTTACTCTACTTTTAAATGGGGAATGGACTATCACTAGGCAAAAGCTGAGTGAGCCTCGCTCACTGCCTGAGTTTTACCTTCGTGCCCATTTCTTGTATGCTGAATAAAAACCAGGGTCTCATAGGTTTGTCATTTTGTAGCTGGTCCTGGTGAGAATCTGCTCCAATATCCATAATTCCATTATGGTCATACATGAAAATCTGACCTAATAATTTTATTGGGACAAATGAGCCTTTGGAGTAAAGACAAATGTTTCATGGGTCTGAAGAAATAAGTAGTTTGTATTATTTAATCTAAAGCTACAACAAGAGAAAATGAAGCAAAAATTTGACAATTACCTGGTTAATTTGTTCAAAGTAGATAACTGATTCAGATTATTATGTTCTTAGAGTCAAATCATTTGGCTTGCAATAATCAAGCTGACTTTTTTTGATAAAATAACAAGATATTTATTGGATCTCCACTTTACTTACTATTGTGTAGACATGATTCAAGACATAATCTTTGTATCAGGAAATGATTACAGTTCCAAAATTATTTTGTCTGCTCCCTTTGTTAACTTATTATCATCCCTATATTTATAAAGCAAATTATTTTTGTTGATTTAAGAACCTCTCAAAAGGAGTTTGGAATTGCTATCTATCCTAACAGTAAGTAGAATGCTGACAGACTGAAGAATCAACAGCTCTTTTATGGGTTGGTAAGAGAGGTAAGGACACAGGGGAAAATGTCTGCCCACAAGATTGGAGAGACAGATGATACAGAGAGTTATGTCTTCCTGGAGAATGGGTTCACAAGCAGAAACCACTATAGGAACTAGAACAAGAGTGGGAAAACCTGAACTATAGTTGAAGTATTGCTGAGGGCTCAGTGTGGACAATTCTGGTAGTTAAAAACTCCAAAAGGTCACAGGAGAACCCCCACAATATTGTGAGATTTACCTTCAGGAGCTTGACCAAGTCCTCACAACAAATACTGAAGAGCAATCTCCTTAGACTTCCAGAAAGAGAGGTGGGAAAAAAGCCATTTTGAAATTCCCTGGGCACTCTGTTCTTTTTAACAAGGCCTGCATCAGGAGAAACTAGTCAGCAGAGCCCAGCCTGCTAGAGTATCAGCACAGCCTATATGACCCGGGCAAAGGAAATACCCAACTTCTATCAGCTCTAGGCTTCTTTGTAGGAGAAGGGAAATACCCCAAAACAATCCATTCTAGACATCCAGTCCCATCCAACAAGGGAGAAGGACACTGAGGGACTTTTGTGGATCTTACAGTCCTGAAGCACAAGTTCACTAAAACCCTGAGACTTAATCAGTGGAGTAGAAAGCACTCCCCCTCCCCTACTCCTTACCACCACACAGGGGAGACCTATTTCCAGCAGTTCTTTTTACCTCACATGCCATGTCAAAACTCACAAGACAGACCAAGAAGCAAAAGGCAATTGAAGACACAGAGCAAGCATCAGAATATTCAACATAGCAGGGATGTTGGAATGATCAGACTGGGAATATAAAACAAACAGGATTAACGTGCTAAGGACTCTGATGGACAAAGCACACAAAAACAGATGGACCATGGATGCAGAGAAATGGGAACATTAAGAAAGAATCCAAAAGACATGTGAGAGATCAAAACACTTTATAGAAATGAAGAATATTGGGACGCCTGGGTGGCTCAGTTGGTTAAGCAGCTGCCTTCGGCTCAGGTCATGATCCCAGCGTCCTGGGATCGAGTCCCACATCGGGCTCCTTGCTCGGCAGGGAGCCTGCTTCTCCCTCTGCCTGCCACTGTCTGCCTGTGCTCTCTCTCTCTCTCTGACAAATAAATAAATAAAAATTAAAAAAAAAGAAATGAAGAATATTTTTGATATTTTGATATGGGCTTATTAGTAGACTGCATATGGCTAAAGAAAGAATTCTGAATTTGAGGATATATCAATTGAAACTTCAATAACTGAGAAGAGAACAAAGACAAAAAAAAAACCAGAACAAAACAAAACCAAGAAAACAAAAAAGATGGGAGCCTGGTGGTGGGTATTCAGGAGGCGTGTACTGCATGGAACAGTGGGTGTGGTGCATAAACAATGAATCTTAGAACACTGATAAAATAAAAGAAATGAAAAGAAAAAGAAAACAAAAAAGTGCACAGAGTATCTAGGGACTATAGGACAATTACAAAAGATATAATACCCATAAGAGAAATACCAGGAGAAGAAAGAAAGGAACAGAAAAAAAAAGGAACCATCATGACTGAGCGTTTTCCTAAATGAATGTCAGACACAGATTCAGGGAGCTCAGGGAATACAGGAGTAATGTAAAAAAGGCTATACCTAAGCATATCATTTTCAAACTACCAAAAAAAAAATCAAAGTTAAAGAAAAAAAAAAGTCAATATATTTTAAATATATTTAAATAATAAAGAAAAAAAAGTTAAAGAAAAAAAATCCTGAAGGAAGCCAGAAAAAAACAAAGCACCTTACTTACAGAGAAAAAAAAAATGTAAGAGTTTCATTTGATTTTTTTTCAGAAAGTATGAAAGCAAGAAGAGAGTGGAGTAAAATATTTAAGTTTTGAGAGAGAGAAAAGTGAAAACACCAACCCAGGGTCCTGTACCCTGAAAAATTATCCTTCAAAAGTAATGAAGAAAGACTTTCTCAGAAAATTAAAAAATTAAGGAAATTTGTTGGCAGGAGAATTTCTTGTAAGAAGCATTGAAAGAAGTGTTTTGACAAAGGAAAATGATACACGAAGATTCTAAAGAAACCCCCGAAGAAGCAGAACAACACAAACAACAATAATACTCCGCTCAACATAAAGCAAGGAGGAGCACCGAAGAATAAACAAGTGAGGGTTAAATAGAAAACTTATTTTGGGGGGTGCCTGGGTGCTCAGTCATTAAGCTTCTGCCTTGGGCTCAGGTCATGATCTCAGGGTCCTGGGATCAAGCCCCGCACTGGGCTCCCTGCTCAGCGGGGAGCCTGCTTCTCCCTCCCCAGCTCTCCTGTGCTTGTGTTCCCTGTTTCGCTATCTCTCTTTCTCATAAATAAATGAAAAAAGAACTTATTTTTTATTCTTTTTAAAAGGATTTTATTAATTTATTTGAGAGAGAGAGACAGAGAACAAGAGATAGCACAAAGTGGTGTGAGGGGCAGAGGGAGAAGCAGGCTCCCCGCCAAGCAAGAAGCCTGATGCAGGACTCAATCCCAGGACCCTGGGATCATGACCTGAGATGAAAGCAGATGCTTAACTAACTGAGCCACCCTGGTGTCCCTTATTTTTTTTAAGATCTTATTTATTTATTTGAGGGAGAGAGAGAAAGTGAGAGAGAACACAAGAGGGGGGATGGTCAGAGAGAGAAGCAGACTTCCGTGGAGCTGGGAGTCTGATGTGGGACTGGATCCCAGAACTCTGGGATCATGGCCTGATCAAGGCAGTGGCTTAACCAACTGAGCCACCCAGGCACCCCTATTTTTTAATTCTTAATTAATCTAACTCTTAACCATTTGTTCAGAATAAGAGCAATGATGTATATGATTACTTATGCATATATATGTGTATATATATATATCTTGTGTGTGTATATGTACAGACATACACATATATATACATTTAAGTATGTATATATGCATACATGAAAGTATGTACTGTAATTATGTAGCTTACATATATGTGAAATAAATGACAGTCATGATACAAGAGATGAGAAGTAGTAATTAAGACTTTTTTGTTACAAAATACTTGCATTACCCATGAATTGGCATAGCATTATTTGAATGTGTACTTAGACCTGTCATAAATGTATATTGCAATTTCTAGGGGAACCACTAAAACAAAACAAAATAAAATAATAAAATAAAATGTATGACTGATATGCCAAGAAAGCAGAGAATATAGAATCATATTAAATACTCAGTTAAAACTACAAAAGGAAAAAAACACATGGAAGACAAAAATGGGAACAAAAAGTAAGAGCAACAAGTATGGTAGAAATTATTCCAACTATACCAATAATCACTTTGAGCATCAACAGTCTAATAAATGACAGAAGTTGTCAGAGTGGATCAGAAAACAAGATACAAATATGTATCATCTATAAGTAGCCCTTTTTAATTATAAGACACATACAGGTTAAAAATAAATAGTATTATGATTACAATATAAGTCAATGAGAGAAAGAAAAATACCATATAATCTCATTCATATGTGGAATTTAAGAGACAAAACAGTTGAACATAGGGGAAGGGAAGGAAAAATAAAATAAGATGAAAATAGACAGGGACACAAACCATAAGAGAGTCTTAACTATTAGAAACAAACTGAGGGTTGCTGGAAGGCAGGTGAATGCGGGATGGGGTAACTGGGTGGTGGGCATTACGGTCGGCACTTATGTAATGAGCACTGGGTGTTATACACAACTGATGAATCACTAAATTTTACCCTGAAACTAATAATACACTATATGTTGACAAATTGAGTTTAAATAATTTTTTTAAAAAAGTAAATGGATAGGGGAAAATATATCATGCTAACACTAATGAAATGAAAGCAAACATTAAAAAATAAAAGCTCTCAGGGATAAAGAAGGGCATTACATAATTGTAAAGGGGCCAGTTCTCCAAGAAGACATACAGATCTGTAGCATATAGGTAGCTAAAATAGAGCACCAAAGCACATGAGGCAAAAGTTAGTAGAACTGCAAGGAGAAAAATACAAACCCACTCTCATAGTTGAAGACTTAAACATCCTTCCATCACAAATAGATCCAGAAGACTGACTACCAGTAAGGACATAAGTGCACTGAAGAACACCTCCAATCAAGTGGGTAAAGCCGGCATCTGTAGACCACTTCATCCAACAGTAGCAGAATGAGTTCTTTTCAAACATACACGGAACATTCACCAAGACCGATTACATTCTGGGCCTTAAACACACCTTAACAAGTACGAAAAAGCAGAAATCACACAATGTCTTCTTTCAGACCATGTGGAATTGAACTAGAAATAAATAACAGAAATATAAATAGAAAATCCCAAAGTGCATGGAGATTAAACAGCATACTTCCAAATAACACATGGGTCAAAGAGGACACATGAAGAGTAATTTTAAAATATTCTGAACGAAATGAAAATGAAAATAGAACTTACCAAATTTTGTGGAATGCAGTGAAAACAGTGTTAGAGGAGAATTTATAGTATTAAATGCACATATTAAAAAAGAGAAAAAGATTAAAAATCAATGTGGAAATTAGAGAAAGGAGAGGAAATTAAATCCAAAGTAAACAAAAATTAAGAAATAGTAAGACTTAGAACAGAAATCAACAAAATTGAAAAAAGCAAATCAATAGAGAAAATCAATGAGAGCAAAATCTAGTTCTTTTGGAAAAGCAATAAAATCGATGTCTCTAGGTGGGCCAAGAGAGAGAGAGGATATAAATTACTAATATCAGAAAAGAGAGAGAACCAATAGAGATTGAAAGGGTAATAGCCAATACTATGAACAACCCTTACCCACAACTTTGATACCCCAGATGAAATTAACCGAGTTCTTCAAAAACACAATCTCCAAAACTCGCACAAGAAGAAACAATATGAATAAGCCTACATTTGTAAAGAAATTAGAATAAAAATTAATAAAAATTCAGTAATCTTTCAAAACAGAAAGCTCCAGGCCCAGATAGGTTCACTGATTAATTCTACAAATGTTTAAGGAAGACATACATCATACATACATCATTCTCCACAATCTCTTTCAGAGGGTAGAAGCAGAAGGGCTACTTTATAACTCATTTTATAAGACCTGTGTTACCCTAATACTAAACCAGAAAAAGACATTATCAGGAAAGAAAATTTAGACCAATATCCAAACTCAAATGTAAAAAACACTCCACAAAATATTAACAAGTTAAGTCCAACTATTTATAAAAATAATTAACATCACAATCAAGTGGAATTTATCTCAGTTCTGTAAAGCTGGTTCATTCCAAAATCATTTAATGTAACACATCACACCAACAATCCAAAAAAAAAAAAAAATCCCACTACCAAGTCAGCAGATGGACAGAAAGCATCTGACAAAATCCAACATTGATTTATGATAAAAACTCTTAGTCAACTAGGATTAGAAGAGGAAGTTCCTCAACTCAAAAAAGAATATTAACAAAACAAAACAAAAAAAGCCACACACACACACACACACAAAAACCAGAACAAAAACAAACAATCAAAACAAAAGCCAGTCAACATCATACTCAATGGTGGGCGACTTGAGGCTTTTCCAACAAGACCAGGACCAAAGCAAAAACGTCCCCCTCTCACCACTCCTCTTCAACATTGTTCTGGGAGTGCTGATTAGTGCAATGAGGTAAGAAAAGGAAACAAAAGCATACAGATTGAGAAGGAAAAAACAAAATTGACTTTGATCACAGATGACATGATTGATTGCCTATGTAGATAATCCAGAAGACTCTACCCAAAACTCCAGGAAATAATAAGCCAGTAGAGCAAGGTTCAGGGTCAGGGTTAATACACAAAATTCAGTTGTTTTCCTATATACGAATAATAAGCAAGTAGAATTTGAATTTAAAAACAAAGTACAATTTACATGAACAGCCTGAACCATGAACTATGCAGACATGAATCTTACAAGATATATAAAAGAAGATGAAGAAACCTACAAGACTTTGATGAATGAAATCAAAGAACTAAGTGAATGGAGAGATATCACATGTTCATGGATAGGGAGATGCGACCTTGTGATGTCAATGCTTTTCAACTCGGTCGATAGAGTCAATGCAATCCCAACCAAATTCCAGCGAGTTACTTTGTGGATGTCAAAGCACTGATCCTAAAGTTTACGTGGAGAGGCAAAAGGGCAGACTTGCTAATGCAATACGGATGAACAAAGCCGGAGGCCTGAAACCCATTGGACTCAATAACGCACTGTAAAGTCACAGTAATCAAGAGTGTGGTGTGAGTGATAGAGCAGAAAACAGATCAACAGAATGTCATGCAGAGCCCGGAAACAGGTCCACATAAATACAATGAATTGGTCTTCGACCAAGAAGCAAGGGCAATGCAGCGGAGCAAGGAGTTGAAACCCACGGCTTAAATATGCAAAACATATGCCCCTATGGCTGAAGAAAAACCTGACCGTGGGTACGGGCGATTACACACCGTCGTCCTCGGCTGACGGACTCTGCATTCCAGCCTTCAGTTCGGGCGGCCCATGCCTGTCAGCGGCTACTGTTCACCCTCCGTCCTGCTGTCCCTGTTATCAGTGCACTCACTTCGTCTACCACTCAAGTACAGGGCCGTTCGCCTGAACTCAACCACGCCTGCACACGGACATCTGACTTGTTCCTGGAGCAGCTCTACAAATAAGAGAGCATGAATGGTTATTATTTCCTGAATGTTTTCTGGGCCCCAGGCCCTTGGGACACACTGGTTCACCATCCTTCACATGGAGAAGGGTCGTGGGGCTCCCCGGAGCTGGGCTCCCAGTAGAAGGTCACACACTTAATGAGTCAGGGAGCTGCAATACCACAATCTGTAGGCTGTATAGACTGAAGGCTTGATGTGCTGACTCTCAGAACTGTACCAGCATCACATATGCAAAGCTCTGAAGGCGGAATCTTAGCAGAAGCTTCTCCGGGCATGCTGTAATCGTGTCACCTAGCAAGTGACACCTGGAGTTGAGAGCAAGCCTTGTGGGGACCCAGTACACGGACTCTCCCTGCTCACCTGTTCCAGGCAGAGCAGGAAAACAGCCCTCATCATTGTGGGTCTCATCAAGGGGACACGATGACCACACACACACAGAACCGTCTGTACGCACTGACTGAAGATGGTGGCGTGGGAGTTCCAAGACCCTACCTTCTTCAGGGAGGGTTCGGAACATGAAAAAGTTTCTCTTTGGGAAAGCAATTTACAAATGCCCTGTGCTGAAAGTGAGGGATTCCAACAGAATCAGCCCACGTTGAGAATTACACAGATGCTCATTCACATGGTGTGTACACGAAAACATCCAAGCTGACCAGGGCTCACGCAGGGGTTCATGGCCCAACTTCAGAGCCACTCAGGTGGGGCTGGGCATGAACCGTGCCCTGCAGGTGCCCAGCCCAGGGACAGCCTCTGCTGGTCACCCCAGGTGACCGTCAGTTACTGTCTCTGCTGGCGGAATCACGGGTGGTGTTCACTTTTTAACATGTGCTCTCGGTACCAACTTGCCTTCCCAGTGACAGTGGAAGTGGCTCCCCTTTCTCCACAGCCTCGCCAGCATTTGTTGCTTCTTGCTTTGCCAATTTTTGCCATTCCAACTGGCGTAAGGTGGCATGTCCCTGTGGTTTTGGTCGGAATCTCCCTGATGGTGGGGGATGGGTTCGCCGGGTGACAGGTACTGAGGAGGGCACGGATGGCCGGGAGCACTGGGTGTTGTGCGCAAACAAGGAATCTGGGAACACGACATCAAACACTAATGATGTATGGCAGCTCACATAATACAATAAAAAACAAAAAATAAAACAAAACATGCCCTCTGATTTTCTTGATCTGTTTCTATGAACATATATATGACTTTTATAGCCAGAAGGATATAAATTCAGTTTCATTTTGGAAAAACAACAAGGAAACGGATTGTAGAGGGCAAACATCAACATGGCGGGAATAAAAGCATTCATAAATGCACTCTAAACATTCAGCACGTGGGTGTGCTTCCATGGGGGTTTCGGGAAGGCCAAACCACCAAGGATCAAAGACGGAGCAGCGGCTGAGTTAGAAGAGCCAAGCCCAGGACTACTTTTGTTTTCCCTCTGCAAAGTGCTGGCCCTGCTTCTATGAAAGACAAGCGGCCAGCGTAATAGCCCCTTTATTTGCTGATCAAACCGCTCATTAACAATTAATTGGATCAAAAGTTCACAGGCCATTATTGTTGCGTCCATTAGATGCGAAAGGACCTGCTCAGCTGATAAATAATTCCCAGCGGCGACTCACCTTACTGCTCGGAGGTCACGGTCCTGGCTGCGGAGGCCGCCGCCGATGCCCCTCGGACAGGAACCGAGGCAGCCTCTCTTATCAGACGTGCTAATTTAAGCTCCGTAATCTAACACGGGCGCACGCGGAGGCGGCCACTAGGGCTTCACCTGAGCCCCACGCCCGGCCTGGCTCCCAGGGGGGCCTCCTCTGGCTCCCCCGGCTCAGGCCAGCGACATCCCATGACCGCGAGTCATCGTGGGCACCCTGACCACCAGCGGCCTGAGCTGGCCCCGGGGATGGGCGACCTCCTGGACCTCCTGACCGTGCGCCCTTTCTGATGGTGTCTTTCCCAGGCTCTCCAGGAGGGGACCTTCCTCGGGTGGAGCCGGGGCCGACACGAGATCTCAAAGGTTGTTATCGCGCACCGCACATTGAGCTCATTACACACCAATGAGTCCTGCTGCTCCCCGGCCGACCGGGGCGCATCGCAGTTTAAACCAAATAAGGGAGAATCTACACAATTTCAAATTATTTGAGGCGGGAGAAAGTTTTCCCTAGAAAAAGTTCAGAAGAAGAGCATGAAAGGGAAGTTCTGACAGGGGTCCCGCATCCTGCCCGGGTCGGGCTCTACCCTGTGTGGAGAAGTGGGGTGACCCAGGAGGTGGGAAGAGCGTTTTCCTGACTCGCTGACCCCCACGGGCGCCTTGCCAAAGGGGAGACGGTCTGTGAAAGTGTGCGGACATGCGTCAGCTTCCCATGGAACCCAGGGCAGGCCGGAGCTCCAAGCAGAAGGGCGAGCTCCCATGAGATGCTGGTCAGGCCCTCTTTGTTCAAGACCCTGTCTGAGCCTTAGTACATGAGGCCGTGGCAGCTGCGTCCAAGCAGGGCGGCCATCCGATGATGGGGCCGGCTCTCTTCTGCTCACCGAGATCTGACAAGCAGTTGGGGCCTCGTGCCTCCCCGGTGGTCACTGGGGACAAGGCTGTGCGTCTGGAACCCCACAGGACCTGCTCCCCACTCTCAGCCTGGTTATATCCAGAGTGGGGTTCGCAGCTTGCTCCTGGGGAGCCGTGGGCGACGTGGGGACAGTCTTACTCACCACTCTGGAGACCGCAGAGAGGGATCTTACTCCATTTTCTGGAAGCCTGTAAAGATCGTGTCGCTGGCGGCCCAGTCGGGAAGTGGAGAGGCAGCCGGACCCACCAGGGCCTGGCCACCGGGTGAGTCGCTCATGTCAACTAGGGCCTCAGGCACCCCTGGGATGTGCTCAGATGTCACCCAGGTTGTGTCTGTGAGGCTGCTTCTGGGTGACGTTAACAGCTGAGTCCGTAGACTCGGTAAAGCCAACAGATCACCCTCTCAGGTGAGGACCGCGGTGCTCCCCGACGCAGCTGCAGACACGGACCGCAAGCACAGCACCAGCTTTCTCGGCCCCGTTTGCAAGCTGCTGGTTCCTGCAGACGACGTGCATACGATCCGCTCTCGCAGCCCTGCCTGGGCTCACCCTGCCCTCTGCCTGCACCCCCAGCCTGCAGGCCTTGTCCTTCAGTCTCTGTGCCGTTCTGAAGGGCACCACTCCCAGCCCCCTTGCTCCCATCCGTGCAGACGGTTATACATAATTGTTGAGTGGAATTAAATTTCAGCAGAAGAGGGAAGTCACACCAGGGCCCGTGCTGAGCCAAGATTAGATATCTCTGATTAAGAAATGGAAGCCAGCCCTAATGCTGCCTGGTGGCACTGAATCAATGGAAACGGCGGGTTTGCTTGAGGGCTGTGCTCCTGCGGTTGAGGTCTGTCCGGGAACTTGGAGTGGACGCCAGAGCCTCGGCGCACGTCAAGCCAGCGGTGGGTGGGGAGGGTTCTCAGACTCGCCGTCCGCCCAGCACCTCTGCCTTGACTGGGGCCCCGGGGCCGCCCTCCCAGCACTCAGGGCACGGAGATGAGGGCATCTTTCAGAACAGTTGCAAGCCTCGTAACGAGCCTGAGAGTTTGGGGGCTCCTGAGCGCCAGAGCCCTCCAGCACAAGGCGGCAGCGGAAGACCAGAGGGGGAGTGAGGGCACAGGGCTGGGTCACTATTGAGATTTTGCAGGTAGGGGGGTGGGGAAGGCTGGATCACAGCCCGAACGGACACAGAAGAAAGAGAAGACTGTTCCCGGCCGGCGACATTTGTCTTTCCCGTAGCTGCCGGAGGGGCACTGCCCGGGTCGGGGCCAGGGCCTCTCAGCCCCAAGGGCGTGGGCACGCACAGCCGGCATGCTGCGGGGACCGAGCGCGGGGGGCTGGGCGCCCGCTTCTGCAAGCACATGTGGACAGCTCTCCAAGCACAAGAAAGTCACCGTCACCGTGCGTTTGCTCATTCAGTGACACCACAAAGGGACCCCTTGATGCACGAGCTTGAAACACCGTGACGGGGCACAGGCATTAAAACACCGAGAGTCCCCAATTTACTGTGAACGTGGGCTGTTCCGTCCGCGCGTGCGGCCAACTCCGTGGCTGTAGCCTCACAGCGAAGGGCGTCCCTGCTGACCACTGATGTCACTCTCCTCCCGACCCCTACGGACACGCCGGGGCGCCGCGAGTCGCCGCCAGCTCCCCTGCAGCTGGGCCTTCTGGGGTCCTGCTTTACACCACAGACAAAGCAAGGTCTTCCCTACTTCCCTTTGCATTTCTGTGAACTATTTCCTCTGTTGAGGCCAATGCGGGAATTGAAGAATTTAATAAATACGCTGCGGAGATGCTCATTTCTTCACGGGTCTGAAGCCGAATAGCTTCCTTGATACACACGGAAGCCCTGGAATTCTAGTGTGAAGCACAGCGTCCAGTACCTCCTTCCTCGCCGTCGGGACTCCGGTTTAAACCCCGGGGAATCCTTGCTTTCTGTCGAGGGCCGTGCTGGGTCGGCCACGTGCGTCCCCGTAGCGCTCCCGCTGGCCTGGGAAGCCCGACGTCCGCCGCTCTGAGGGGCAGGGGGGCCGGCTGACGTCTCTGGGCCTCGGGGCTCCACGGTGCCGCGTTGGGCCCCAGGGTCCTTCCTGCTCAGCCAACATGTGTGGCACGTCTCGGCCTTCGTGGCATCCCCGTGTGGGCGCGTCAGAGGGCTGTGCCCCCCGCGCGTGGCGGAGGCCGTGGTAGTTCGTGAAAGCACCGCACAGCACACAGGTGGACCTGCCCAGCAGCCCGTCTGTGCAAGCCCCACAGGCTCTGTGGCTTGGGACATAGCTGCCGGCAGACTGAAGGAGGGACGAGAGGACAAGAAGCCTCGGAGCAGCTGACGGGGCGGACCTTCCCTTTCCTTGGGATCGAGCTCCCTGGGACTACGTAGTCACCGCGGATCCCGGTTACAGACTGTAATGTAGCAGGTTGTCCCCAGGCTTGTGTCCGTCCCAGCCCGGCTGAGGCGGGAGAACCCAGTGACGGTCGCTGGGCAGGTGCAGGGAAAGCCAGGGCGGCCACCCACGAAGCACCCAGAATTTAGAAACAGCCATCTGGTTCCTTGGCCTGGGAGGAGGAGCAGGGGAGGGAATGTCAAGGGAGCCCAGGGCTGATGGGGCTGAAGAATCTGGGAAAGGAGGACTGTCCCAGCCAGTGGGTCCCAGACGAGAGGCAGGTGAGGGCAGCGGGAGGCATCGCAGGAGCAGAGAAGAGGAGAAACACTGAGCGCTTCCTTCCTCCCACACTCCAGTACCCTGCCGGCTTCCTCCCTCCGCTGCGGGGGGAAAGCAGGAACCTCGGAGGAAACCGACTTGGGAGGAGAACAGCTCAACCTCATCGCCAAGCATCCCACCTCTCCGAACCTTTACCAGATGATTCTCCCGATGGCCCACCCCATAGTACCCCACCCCATTAGAATCACAAGCCAGACCTTGCCGGCATTTTCAAACTGGCACGTCTAATTAAACTGGGGCGATGGTAACTGATCGCCTCTAATGCTCCATTCGGGTCCTGGTGCCCCGTGGTGACGGCCGGCCGTGGCAGTGGCACGTTGCTGGCTCATGCCCCGACCCTCCAACGACCCACTGTGACGTCTGCACCAATCTCTCCCACTGCCTGGTTTGGATTTTGCTTTGTTCAGTGAGGATGAAAGTGATAACCACCTCACGGGTTTTCAAGCCTAGAGAGAGAGATTCCCAGGAAGAACTTCAACAAGGGCTCGAGCATGGAATGATCCCACAAGAAGCCAGTGTCCCCGGGCTGTTAGCATTGTTCATTAAAGAGAATTTTCAAAAATAAATCTGCTGTTCAGACTCTCAGCAATCATGCCGATTTCCCCACCAGAGACGGAGGTGAAACGTTGCACATTAGCCATGGATCCCGAGTGGCTCTTCTGTTACTGGAGAAATACATTTCTATCTAACAGCCCCATTATAGAGATGTGGAGAAAGCCACAGGGGATCAAGGGTTTTCTGTGTTTTCATTTTGCTTTTAACATTGAGACATTTCCCATCTTGTCCGGTGACATTCATTGAAGCTCTTGGAGCAACGTCCCTGCTAGCCCTGCATCCCCTTCTTCGAGCAGCCAAGAATGAGCATGCCACATGAACGTAAGGACCGAGGAGGACCTGATCTTGAGCAAAGAACACTGAAGTACGTGCTGAGGTCCCTGAACTCTGTCCCAAGCAGCTCCCCCCCTTCTCCATGCCTCTCCATCGCTCATCCTGGGAGCCTTTCCTGAGCCCCTGTCAGGCCCCAGGTGCCCTGCTCAAAGATGGACCCCTTATAGGTCTTTCTTTACCTGTGATTTCCACGTTAGTTCTTGCTTGAGTGGATGGCACAGACAGAGGGAAGTGGGAGGGCTCCTGGGCAGGTTCTCCAAGTTGAAAAGTGACTTCAAGGAAAAGCTCCTTGCCTTCTGCAGACACTTGGAAATGGGAAGCATGGCCCTGGGAGCCATTCACAGGAGGAGGTGAGGAAAGGCTGTGACCCAATGTCCCTCGTCCAGAGTCAGGACGAGAGGGAACCCGGTGCCCAGTCTAAAAGCACGAGGGTAGTGAGGGGACTTACAGACAGCTTCATGTTAATGAATTCCACTGCGTGGGTGAAGCAGGCAAAGTCCTTGTGTGATACAAACCACCGACTTCTCTGAAGAACAAGAGGATCCGCACCAGCCTGTCATCGACACAGACGCGCTCGCTAGCACCTTCTCCCAGAGGACTCTCCCAGTTGGGATGGCTTCCTAGGGTTGCTGTCACACGCAGGGTTGGGGTCACCCAGCCCCACAGGAAACCCCGAGTATGCTCAGAAGGCCGGCGGCGCTCTCGTAAGGGAGCAGGCAGAGACCGTACCAGGAGACCACGCACCATAGTCGCCAAGTTCCTTATGCAGGTGTTACTGGATCGGACACAACAAATAAGAAAAGATGATGATATATCATGACCACGTGGGATTCAGACCAAGAACAGTAAATTCGTTTAACATTTCAGAGTCTTATTAGATTAAAATAACAACACCAGAATCATTTGCTCATATCACTAGATGCAGAAAAACATTTGACAAAATCTGATACCCGTTTACGACAAAGACTCTCTGCAAACTAGGGATCGAGAGGGGAGAAGAGATACACAGATTGGAATGGAAGAAGGAAAATGTCTTTACTTACAGATGCCCTGATCACATATGGAGAAAATGGGAAGTGATTACAGAATGAGCTACGGAAACTCACCTCCTGGGAGCTTCCCTGAACAAAAAGAAGAAAACGTCCCTGGGACCCACTGCTGGCCCACAGCTCCAACCTCATCTTCTGTCCTTCAATACCGGGATGCCGTGCCCTATGATGCTGGGGTCATTCTAAAGCCTCAATCATTCCAAATATGTTCTCCCCTGAGGGCCGTCGTCTTGCTGTCTGCCTTGCCTGGTGCCCTTCCCCGTGCAACTTCCTTCTCAACGTACAAGGCTAAGTTCAAAACCAGCTTCTCTGCGGGGCCCCAGGGTCCTCCCACCTAACACCGACCCCATCTCCCACCCCATCACTCTATTTCAAGGCCAAACTTTGATTTTCATTTCCTTCTCCCTGGCTATCACTGCCTGACATTATTCTAATGACTGGTTTATGTCTTTGTCTTCCCACAGAGGGTCCCCCAGGGGGAAGGTTCCCAACCTGTTCTGGGTCCGGCTGCATCTCCAACAGCAGCTCTGCAAGTGGTCATGGAGTGAGTGACAGGCGTCAGTAGACGTCATAACCTTAAAGCTAGGGAGGGAAGCACGGAGGGTTTTTCCTGCTTGGTTAAGGAATTAATGGCTGAAGCAGCCACTAATCTCAAGAAAGCATAATTTTTGTTTTATTTAACTTAATAGGCTATTTTTGGAGCAGTTTTAGGCCTACAGAGTGATTGCATGGAAAGCACGGCGTTCCCACAGCAGCTCCTCTCCACGCACACATTTTTCCCTGGGGTTGTCTTGGACGGTGAGATACATTTGCTACAACCGAGGAGCAGGGGCCGTGGACCGTTGTTAACTCAGGACCGTAGTTTTTTTACAGCTCATTCTTGGCCTTGTACACTCTGTGCATTTAAACTCATGCATGATGATGCGTGTCCACCATCGTGGTCCACACAGAACTGATTTGTTGCCCTAAAAATGCTCTGTGCTCCACCAAGTCACGCTTCCCTCCACATAGGCCCGAAGCAGCCGTTCATCTCTCCGCTGTCTCCTTAACTTGTCTTTTCCGGAGCGTCCTGGACTTGCAGTCACACACACCGGAGCCTTTCCAGCTCGCCTCTTTCACTTACACTGTGCGTTAAAGGTTTATGCGTGTATTTTCCTGTCTTGATAGCTCCTTTCTTTTCACCATTGTCACAATGCATTTATTTATTTTATTTAAAGATTTATTTATTTTTAAAAGAGGGAGCACTAGCATGAGCAGGAGGGCAGAGGGGAGGGAGAGAGAAAGTCAAGCCGACCCCACACAGAGCGCGGAGGGCAGTGCAGGGCTCCATCCCCTGACCCGGGAGCACGGCCTGAGCCGAAACCAAGTGTCCGATGCTTGGCTGGCCGCACCGCCCAGACAGCCCCTCACGATGGACTTACACTGAAGTGTGAGCGTGTGTGTGTATTTTATTGCTACAAATAACAGTCCGTTGTGTATACACGTCACTGTCTGCCCATTCACCTCCTGAAGGTCATCTTGGTTAGTTCTGGTTTCTTGACAATAATGGGTAAACCTGCTACAACATCGTGTGTAGAAAACAAACAAGTAACTAGCAAAATGGTTACCAGGCAAAGGCAGTATATAAAAGTCTATGTATTTTATATTATTCACGTGCAAATAAGAAACAAAACAGACCTGCATCCTTGTTTCACACTCCACGCAAAAGTCCACTCAGACCAGAGACCTAAACATAGTAGCTAAAACTATAAATCGTCTCTAGTGTATTTTAAGTCAAAATCTTTATGACCTTGAGCTAGGATTCTTAGCAAGGGTATAGAAAGTCTGATGAAACATCATCAACCAGACTTCATTACAACCTAGAAAATTTTTTCCATCAAAGATATTTTTAGGGAAAATGAAAAAAAAAAACAGAGTAGGAGAAAATATTTACAAAACATTTAAAGGTTGTGCCCTGTGAAAACAGGAAGAACTCTTATAACTGAATAACAGGACGATCCAATAAAAATGAGGCGGGAAAATCGCATGGGCGTGCGGTCGGCGGGGAGATCCACGCGGATCCGCAGACATAGGAGGTGCGCGTCCGGCCGGCAAGGGGAAGCTCTATCGCACTAGTCAGCGGGGACGCGAAGCAAAGTCCACTTCCAGGACGTCCGGAAAGGTTAACGTCTAATAATGTCCCCGGCTGGGGACGCTGGGAAGGAGGTGGGCCTGCCCTCCTTCGCCAGGGGAAGGCAGCGGCCACAGCAACGTGGGAAGAAGGCTTGGCGGTTTCCTGGGACGCTCAACACAGCCTCCCCACGCGGGCAGGAGCCCGCTGCTGAGTCGTTACCTGAAGGAAGGAGAACGTGTCCGCAGACGACCTAACACGGCTTACAGCAGCTCCGTGCTGAACAGCTAAACGTTGGAAAGGACCCCGACGTCCGTCATCTGGTGAGTGGGAAAACGGATCGTGACACATGTGCGCGGTGGGATGCGGCTCGGTGATAGGAGCACTGACTCCCGACACATGCCACCGCACGGGCGAGTCCTAGCAGCGCTGCGGTCGGCAGGGAAGGGCGTCCGGCGCGAGAACAGCGCAAGCCGTGTGCTGGGCTCTAGAAAAGGCAGACAGCGACAGAAACGGGTCGGCGGCTGTTAGGGGGCAGGGACGGAGTGACAGGAAAGGGGCAAGAGGCGGTTCTGGGGCTGGTGGAAATCGCCTCCGTCTTTCTGGTGTTGGTTGTCTCCGACCATGCACCTTTGTCAAGACTCGGGCAACTGTGACTTGGGAGGGGCGGTTTCATCGTGAACACGCCGCACCTCAGTGAACACGTCCTTAAAAACTCCCACCAGCAGCCAAATGGAGGAGGGTCAGGGAGATGCCAGCGGGGCCACGGGGGCCCGGAAGGAGGCTGCTGGGCTGGTCCAGGACAGCACGGCAGTGGCAGCCAGCGGGGGCAAGACTGTGGGGATGGGAGCCTCCGGGTCTTTTTTTCCCTTTAAGAAATAATAATTCCGGGGAAAAATTGATCCACTATCAGAAATATCTGATGGTAATGAATGTCGTACATAGCGAGTACGGTACGTTGGATGTCAAATCAGAATGTCCCAACCAGTCTTCAGTGATGATCTGTCATTTCCTCGAAGAGAAGTGAAGTCTCTTTTTGAGAGAATTCCCACCCGGGCATCTCTGGAGGAGAAGCCCAGGCAGGGCTGCCGAGCAGGGTCCGCTGCCTCCTGCCTCTGCCCTTTACCATGGGCGGCTTCCCTCGGGGCCCGGCTGCCTTGAGCTTCTGAGGCCGCTCACCCCACCCCGGCGGCAAGACCCTTCCCGCCACCCGGGAGTCGGCCGCTCTGCTCTGCCGTCAGCCTGCTGGGCTGTCTTGGTCCCACGTTCTCCGTCACATTTCAGGAGAAACTAAAACGCAGGGACTGTCCCCGTTGTTCGAATTCCCTCCCCCGAACGCGGTAACTGCGACAGTGGGAGATGCATTTTGTTTGCAGGCTTACTGGCCGAACTGGTAGCGCTCGCTGACTAACGCCCGGGAGAGCGGGCGGGCGGTGGCTGAGAACCCGCCGGCCGCGGGGACTGGTCACACAGGCACGCGTGCGTCCCAGCGTTCCCGCTCCATACTGCTCCAGCACCGCACACACCTCCCGGGATGGTCTGCGCACATGTCTCAGGGACTTTTATCTCTGCAACAGTGAGCGTTTGTTTTCTTCCGAGGGATAAGTTGTTCCAGATAGTCACTAGATTATGGGGGCAAAAGATGTTGTAGTAGTTAATAATTTACTTACCAGATTATTTGGTTCATAACTGATTTGCATATTTTTATAGGCTGCTGAGCCATTGCATCAAAGAGAGAAGAACTGAAGCACATATTTTGCTTCTGGAAAGTTTGCAATGACACTAATACTTTACCAAGGGTGGAAGTTTGGCCATTCCAAATATTTTAGCACCATATTTCCTTGTGAGCCTTCATTTGGCTGAAGATTCAGTGAACTAAAAAATGCACACATCAATTATCACCAGAATAATTTGGGAAGCAAAATGTTAGCCAACACATTTATCATGGCTTGGCTGCAATATTGCTCGCTGTTCTTAAATCAGAATATCACCATGCAAGAAAGAACTTAGCAATAAAACATCAAAGAAAATGTAATGAGAGTTTGGTGATGCAAAAAATTATCTCTATTTCTTATTTAGATCCCTTACTGGAGGAATAACTTAGAATCTGTCATATTCTGGCACTAATGGATAATAAAGTTACAGCTGCTCTCACGTTACTTGGCGGCCTCTCCTGCTGCTGAGGGCTGAGTGGTGTCCCCCAGATTCGTATGTTGGAGTCCCCCCAGGACCACCGAATGCAAGGGCATCTGGAGACAGGACATTTTAAAGGTGTGATTAGCTTAAAATGGACTGGGACTGGCGAGTCCAGGGGGAGCTGTAATCCAGTAGGGCTGGCATCCTCCCAAGAAGATGACGAGGACATAGACAGACAGGGACACCCGCATGGGACACAGGGAGGAGTGGGAGAGAAGCCTCACAAGAACCAGCCCTGCTGACACCTTGATTTTGAACGTCCAGCTTCCGGAATCGTGAGCCAATAATCCGGCGTTTAGTGCACTCAGTCAGGAGTGTTTTGCATGGTGGCGAGTATACGAAAGTGCCAGAAAGCATCAGGGGTGCTGCAGCCCCAGGCCCTCCTGCTGACAGACCCTCCCAGGTGGAGAAGTGGAGCTTCACGCATGACCGCACCTAGGCCAGCTGGAGGCCAGTCGGCCCACAGGACCCTGTGCACATCTGGAGGGTGTGTGCCCATTGCTCTGGGTCCCTGTGCCTGATGGCAGCATCACCTCCCCCTGCTTTTCTCCTTCTGCCCGGCAGAAGGTGCTGGTTTCCCGAGGTGTCCAGGAATATTTGGAGGCAGAGGGCACCTGCTGGACACCAATACAACTTAACGTTGGATCTACTGTGTCCTGGACCCTCCCGTCAGAGGGCTTGCTGACTCTGGGCAGCTCAATGCCAGCGCTAACACGTTGAAGAGTGCTCTGTTTCCTTCACAGAAGTTCACCTTGCTCCCTTTTCCACAACCCGGGGGTTCCCCTTGTTCTTAGTGCGTGTCTCCTCCCATCTTATCATACAGTCCAGGGCTGGGCTGTTTGCATTGTCTTCTGAACAGACCTCAAGGGCCAGGAGGGCAGCGGGCAGGGGCTTTGTGTGCCTCTCTTCCCAGCAGCTGGGGCAGGGCCTGGTGGGACCCGTGAATGTTCGCTGAACCAAATGGTGTGCAAACCACTGGATGGATGAGCACAGACTCCAGCAGACCAAGGCTGGTGTTACAGTGACCAGTGAAAGAATGGACCACGTAAGCAGCCTCTCCCCAAGGACGGCAATCCCAGCAGCAAGAAAGCTCTTGCCTTCTCACGTCCCACCTAGACTGAACTCTGTTACACACATGCAAATACCTACGGAATGTACATGGAGAAAACATAAAAGAGTGTTTTAATAATGTTTTAAAGATTTTATTTGTTTGAGAGAGAGAGAGAGGGAACACAAGCACAGGGAGTAGCGGAGGGAGAAGCCGGCTCCCGGCTGAGCAGGGGCCCAGCGTGGGACTCGATCCCAGGACCCAGGGATCCTGACCTGATCTGGAGGCAGAGGCTTAACCCACTGGGCCACCCAGGCACCCCTATTTTAATAATTTTTAAGGAGGGTTTTCTTAGCAAGATATAAACCCCAGAAGTCAAGAAGAAAAGACGCCCACATTTTATTTGAAAACGAAAGAACGACTTAAGTCTCTGAGTGGCCAAACACATCTTAAACAAAGTCGAAGATGGAGACTCATCTGCAGGAGAGTGTTCGCGGCACACAGAGGAAAAGGCAACCGCGGCGCATGAAGGACTAGGACAAGTCAGTGGCAAGAGGCAAATGGTCCCAAAGAACAGTGGCCAGGGTACGGTGAAGAGACTCTCAGAGGGATGACACAAGTACGTTAACACATGACAGCATGCTTGGCTCCATCAGGTATCAGGAAAAAGTAAGTGAGAATATGTCTACATCTGCACTTTCCACACTTTTTTTAAAAGATGTATAATGACAAGTGTTGAGAAAATTTTAGGGAAATGAGTGCTTTGCACACTTCTTGGTGAAACAGGAAAGTGGTGGAGACGTTTTGGAATGCACTCCGACGTATCCACTTCAAAAGCTCGTCGTTGGTCCAACAACGACACCGAGACGAATAGTCAAAGTCACGGGGCTGCCACTCCCGCCAGCAGTGTCCCACCCCAGTCCCGGGGCACGAGGGCCGCCAGCTAGTGTGGTGAGCGTGGAAGCCTGCGCAGGACCAGACATCACTCACACACACTCTCCCAAGCTCACGTGTGTACGTAAATTCTCCCATGCTCACGCACATACACACACGCTCTCCCACACTCGTGCACACCCACCCTCCCAAGCTCACGTGTGTACATAAATACTCCCACGGCCATGGACATGCACACACGCTCTCCCACACTCACAAGCACATATACACACTGTCCCACACTCACGTGTGCCCAATCTCACAGGATCGTGTGCATGCACACACATTCTTCCACACTCACGTGTGTGCACACACACTCCCTGCAGTGACTGGAGGCTGCCCGCTGTGGGGGCAACACATCCTGAGGGATGCTCAGCAGCCACGGGAAAGGAGCTGATGGTCCACAGCTTCCTGAGTGGGGGGCAGAGTGTCAGACAGTGTCATTCCCGACACCAGGGAGATGAGCTGCCTGCGATCCCCAACACATCCCTGTGTAGACGGGCACGTGGAGGGGAGGCAGTACTGAGATTCGGTCTGTTCTGTCTGTGTGGGCATCATCCAGCTTTGTACAAACCCGGTGGGTTTTTGTGCTGCTTGCATAACTGGGGAAGAAGAGCAACATTAGGAACAGAAATGCAGAAAGAGCCTACACAGGGGTGCACGGGGCAAAGCCTCAAACACCTGCTCCTCCTGCTTCCCTCTGACGAGCTCAGGTTCCACCCAGTCACAGAACAGCCCTGGCAACTTTATGTGTGTCCAGTTCCCAAATTCTCCTGGGCATCTTCAAGCCAAGCCCCTTCCATGGTGTCCTCACTCTCTCTACTCCTCCAGACACACATCTGACGTCATGACTGTGCTGGTTGGATAAACAAACAATCTTTATCCTGAACTGTGGAGCTCTTACTTATCTGCCCCTAGCTAAGTTCCAACCGCATCTCATATCTTCTTTCTGGGCACGTTCACTCCCAGTTCTGTGGGCTCTTGAGCACATGCTTTCATTATGACCTCAGGGCCTTTGCACAAGCTTCCCCTCTGCCTGGAACAACATATCTTTCCCCATGACATTCAGCTTTTTTTCAGGAAGACTTCCTAACCCCACACCAAGTCATATTATCCTGCTTTGTGCTTTCACAATACCCCATCTTTCCTTTTTGTGGAAAGTTATCATGCTTGTCATTAACTAATGACATTAATTAATTTCCTATCCATCCTAAAGTGTCCGTGTATCAGCTGGAATGCCTGTTCTGCTAGGACCAGGGCTCCACACACAGTCTCTAGGCTACCCAATGACTGGCTGGCAACTCACCAAGAACGTGCTGAGTGAGGGAAGGAAGGTACGGAGAGGAGGAAGCAAAGAAGGAGCTGCCTCTGGGATGAAGAGGTGCCCGTGTGTGACTTCATGGCATATGTCAGGGTCAGGGACCACAGACACCCTTGGCCCCCTTGCTCAGTGTTTGTCGGTGCTCTCATGACGGAGGGCGTCCCATGTTGGAAGCGCACGGGTGATATCTGTCTCCTGAGGCTTGCGGGAGAAGGAAGTAACCCAAACCATGACGGAAGCTCCAGGCCAACACCTTCATGCGGGACAAGTGAGCACTTGGCTTCCCAGTCTTCAGGACACAGCCAACAGCAGGGGTTAGTCTACTTAGAATTTGGGGCTGTCTCTACAGTATTACATGTCCAATTTTGGTCCAGTTTTCTCTATGCTCTGAGCCCAATCCTAACTCCCCCAAACCCTGGGAGGATTATCGCAGATGATGGTCTTCCCTCCGTGACCCTCCAGAACAAGGCACCGACCGGAAAGCTGTCCGAAGCCCAAACATCCAGCCCAGCGGAGAAGCTGCCGGTCCCTCCTGCTCTGCTCTGCTCAGGGCCCTTCCGCCTCAAGTTTTATGCCGCTG
>ML107953.1:0-27064 GCA_003697995.1 Taxidea taxus jeffersonii
TTTTTTTTTTTTTAATCTGACACTAAAAGCAAAAGCAACAAAAGCAAAAATAAGTAAGTAGGACAACATCATATTAAAATTCTTCTGCACCACAAAGGAAATTGTCAACAAAATGATAAAGTAACCTACTGAATTGAAGGTATACTTGCAAATCATATCTCTGATAAGGGGCTACAATCCAAAATATATAGGGACACCTAGGGGGCTCAGTTGGTTAGGTGACTGCCTTCAGCTCAGGTCATAATCCTGGAATCCCGGGATTGAGTCCCGCATCGGGCTCCCTGCTCAGTGGGGAGTCTGCTTCTCCCTCTGACCCTCCCCCTTCTCATGCTCTCTTTCTCTCCCTCTCATTCTCTCTCTCTCAAATAAATAAATAAAATATTTTTTAAAAATCCAAAATATATAAAGAACTCATACCACTCAATAGCAAAAACCAATATAAAATCTGATTTAAAACTGAGCAGAATATTTTTTTCAAAGAAGACATACAGATAGGTACGTGGAAAAAAAAATGTTCAACATCATTACTCTTCAGGCAAATGCAACGTAAAATCACCTCTCACCTGTTAAGTCACTAGTACTAAAAAACACGAGAAGTAACAAGTACCGACAAGGACGTGGAAAACCAGGAATCCTTGTGCACTGCTGGTGTGAAGGTAAATTAGTGCAGCCACTACTGAAAATATTATGGAAGTTTCTCAAAAAAATCAATAAAACTCCTAGATGATGCTGCAATTCCACTTTCGGGTATTTATCCAAAGAAGGCAGAACACTTGAAAAGGTATGTGCATCCCCATTATCACTGAAGCATTATTTCCAATAGCTAAGGCAGGGAAATGACCTAAGTGTTCCCTGGTGTATGGATAGATAAATTGTGAGGTGCATATACACACATACATGCACATATGCATATACACACATGCATATACACATGCATATAAATAACACACACATGCACATACACACATGCATATACACACATAGAATGGAATATTCTTCAGCCATAAAATAAAATAAAATCTTGTCATTTGCAACAACATGGATGGAACTTAAGGGTATTATGCTAAGTGAAATAAGTCAAAGGAAGACAAATATATCTTATATGTGCAGAATTTAAAAAATACAAAAGTAATAAAAATAATAATTAAAAAGCTCATAGATACTGAAGAGACTGTTGATTGCCAAAGGTGGGGGTGGGGAGTAGAAGTAATGGATGAAGAGGGTCAAAAGGTAAAAAGAAAAAGATGCAATTGATGTAAAACAGATGTGGAAATTTTGAATCACGTTCAAAATATTGATTCTATTAAAAATATATGGAAGGTGACATAATTGCTTTTTTTTCTTTTCTTTTCCATATTTTTGCTTTTGGCTCAGTTTTGCTCTTCACTTTCCTTCCAGAAACTCAGAACACCTTTGTACTGTACTCTCCTAACCTTGCTCTGAGCCAAGAAAAGCTACTTTTAAACTTCTCTTAAAAAAAAAAATGGGATCTAAGATTTTTAGCTGGCCACATGGTTGACCATTTAAAGAGTACAAATCTGTAACAATAGTGAATAAGCCACTGAGATCTAACACAGTATTATAAATATAAATAATACCGTAATATAATGATATAATGTGATACATGCTTCAGAGGCAATCATATGACAACATATAAATGTGTCAAAATAACATACTGTATACCTTCAATTTATAAAATATAACATGTTAAATTTATGAAATAGATTTTTTTTTCAAAAAATAATAAAGACCATCTCTCCCAGTTTCCCTTGCAATTAGGTATGGACACAGAACTAAGTCATGGTCAGTGGTACATGAGAAGTGAACCATGGAATTTCTCATCTTTATCTTTAAAGAGAGAAGGCATGACTTCTCTCTAACACCATATGGAATGCAGAAGGATGCTCATACACGGCACAACTATCTTAGAATCATTAGATTAAAGCTGCACCAGTTGAGGATGACTGAACAATAAAATGGAAGGAGTCTGCGTCCTCATCACAGCACACCACTAGAGCGGCACTGGTTTGTTAAACTCCGATTCTCATATCAGAGAAAAAATGAATTTCTACCTTCTTTAAGCCATTATTGACATGTTTGCAACAGCAACCATTCTTGATTCCCAATAGATCCAAATTCTTTTTTAAACATTTTGTTTTAGATTTATTTGTTTGAGAGAGAGCACAAGACAGGAAAGAGGCAGAGGGAGGGTGAAGAGACTCCCTGCTGAGCAGGAAGCTCTCTGGGGGACTCAAATCCAGGACCCTGAGATCATGACCTAAGCTGAAGGCAGGTGCTTACCTACTGAGCCACCCAGGCGCCCCTAAGCATTTTAAACATTTCACATTTATCTTTATATTATTCCTGTTATTGAATTAGAACTTTCAATGTACCCTTGGACTAGAATCTCCACTGGCAGGCACATTACTTTGGGATCTGTAAGGTGACCCTAAGTACATCTTGGGAGGCTGATGACTCTATGTTGGCTGATAGCACGTATTGAAAAATGTATATTGATGCTGGGTAATGAGGCAGTTAATTTTATAGAACTTAAAAAAAATAACTTGGTAGTGTATATTCTTTTAGTGACAATCCAGCCATATTTTTTACTACTGATTTTTAACCTTTTAAGCATGCAGGATCATGAAATGTACTATAAAAACATTTTGTAAAAGGCACAAGATGATAGAATTTTCTTCATCTTTATACCTAAAAAGCTTTACATGATGTCCACTCTTCTTTTTTTTTTTTTTTAAGATTTTACTTATTTATTTATTTGACAGAGAGAGAGATCACAAGTAGGCAGAGAGGCAGGCAGAGCAGGGGACAGGAGGGAAGCAGGCTCCCTGCTGAGCAGAGAGCCCGATGCGGGGCTCAATCCCAGGACCCCAGAATCATGACCCGAGGCGAAGGCAGAGGCTTTAACCCACTGAGCCACCCAGGTGCCCCAATGTCCACTATTCTTGAAAAATGTGTATATAAATATAGATAGCACAAATAAAGCCTGCTGCAGTATGACTAAAAACACTGGCTTTGCAAAGTTAGTCACTTATAATGTATCCTTAATTAGGAATGCAATGCATTTTAATGACATGAATGCTACATTTATTATTTCAGATACAATTGTGGTTGATCTATTGCATACAAAACTATGCTGAACACTATATAATATCAAAATAATTCAATCTCGAATATGCACATATTACAGTTCTTCAGCTGAAGCAGGAATTTCACTAGTGATGATGCAAAAGCCATTAAGTAGCTATCTGCTTTTATTTTTTTTTAATTTTTTAAAGATTTTATTTATTTATTAGTTAGAGAGAGAGCGAGCACAGGCAGACAGAGAGGCAGGCAGAGGCAGAGGGAGAAACAGGCTCCCTGCCGAGCAAGGAGCCCGATGTGGGATTCGATCCCAGGATGCTGGGATCATGACCCGAGCCAAAGGCAGCCGCTTAACCAACTGAGCCACCCAGGCGTCCCAGCTATCTGCTTTTAAAAGACTATTGTCAAGCAACCTCAAGCAATGAAAAAGGAAGTATGGTTTCATATTTTCAATAGTTAGGTATTCTTTCTATAAATCAATAAAACAGTGTACTTTACTGAATGTTACTTTCAGTACCAACATGTGGTCTTATTTTATATTAAATTGATAATAATGCATTGCATGTTTGTAATTTTTTAAAAAGATTTTATTTGTTTGAGAGAGTGGGAGAGAGACTGAGAGAATGAGCTGGGGAAGGAGCGGAGGGAGAGGGAGAAGCAGACTCCCTCCCCACTGAGCGGAGATCCTGATGTGGGGCTTGATCCCAGGACCCAGGGATCATGACCTGAGCTGAAGGCAAATGCTTAACAGATGGAGCCACCCAGATGCCTTGTGTTTGTACTTTTGATATATCTTATATAATTATACACTATTTATACACATGACATTATAAACATTTTTCTTACAAACAATATTCTGATATATTAACTGATTTAACCTCAATTGTAGAGACAAAATTAGGTACCATTATGATAAAACATCATAACGCTAGAATAAGAGATATATCTTTCTCTGTTGGCTACAGTTAAAGTTAATGAGACATTGCTTTCTAGATTAAACTGAAATCCTGGATGAAAGTTGTCTAAATTTTACATTAAAAGATGTAAATGTTTATCTTTTATCTTTTTCAGTCATTTAGTGATGAGAGAGAAGGAAAGAGAAAACAAAGTAGGCCAGGCTGGGAAGGTCCCAAAATCCTAATTTGGAGGCTGAAATGAAAGGTATTCTCTAATTGATAGCTAAAGAATAAGCTACTTATTCCTAAAAAGAACTTTCCAGCCACTTAAACATACAAAACCTGATTGTTTCCTCCCCAGGAGTCACTCCTACTCACATCTCCCTTCCAAGGTTGGCATGATATTTACAGTATCTTCTTTATTTAAATTTTCACTTAAGGAAATGTCACAGACCTATTGTGCCACTAGTTGTAAATGCTGGACTTGGGAAAGACTTTCTATTTTGCTTAGCAGAATTTTATTTTTTTTAAATAAGGATCATTATCTAAAGCACATTCAACATTAAATGACAAACCAGAAGGATCAACCCATGCTCATAATAGAACAACTCTTCCTGCCCAGCAGCATTTTGTGCTTATGACACGGAAGCTTTGCAGTCAGTGTATCTGAATTAGAGAGGACAGTGTAATACCTAAGAGAGCATTCTGGGGGGAGCAGAGAGATGAATTTAAGAGAGGGCACCAGAAGTGTTATAAAGCACAAATTCAAATATGACATGGTAGCGTTATGAAGTGTCAGCAATCAGCCATGGCAGGCAGCCTACTGTTCTCTCAATTGGGGTAGAAATTTCCCAAATAGAGTCACAAATGGATATAGGTCTTGAAATTTTGGCGCAGTACTGATGAGCATTGAGGAGTAAAAAGAACTGTAAGGCATATTAGGTCAGCATAACAGCATTTCCAGAAACAGCACTTACAGATTGGGAGTCTAAAGGAAAATATACTTTATTTCATATTCAAATGCTCACTTAGAATTTTATTTCTATGGACTACTGATTATCACTAACTCCATGAACTACCAAAATGATTGACATGAATCATTTGATGATACTTGAAAATATGATGCATTAATAGTATTCTAATTTGAAATAAATTAAACATCCATACTGGATTTTATATGAATATATCCTCGAGTTGCTACAGAAAAGCACCCATTTATTGAAAACTCACCATCTTGTTTCTTAAAAAATAGATGAAAAATACTTATACCGGTAATCCTATAGTGAAGTAATATAACTTCACAGCATAAGTTAGTGTGGTAGTTAAAAATATAAATTGTTCAACAGATTTAGAGCATTCAGGCATGTATCTTAAACAGTTAAGAGCCCTGATTTCATGTTTTGTAAACTAAATAAGAAATGTCAGTTTAGGCCTCTTAAATTATTTCAGTTCAGCAAACATTTATTGAAACTCTCATATTTGCCAGGCACTACATCAGGCCACGGGGGTGTGAAAAGAAATTATACACTGTGTTAGCTGATTCTAAATATCATTCTGACTCATTCTAATAACTTAGTATATATTTTATTTCAATGTAAATACAGTCCACCCACAAATATATTGAAATATTCAACAACTGAATCAATCCAGAGCTAAATTACAAACATATGTAGGTGTGTCCATATATAGTCATAACCATGATTCCGTGTATGTTCACCTGGTTGTAGTCACAAAGCTTTGTAGGGTGAACAGATATAGAGACCATCCAGTCATTCGAACCAAGACATTTTTTTTTTCATTTTCCATTTATCGTCATCAAGATTTTCTATACCTGAAGTTTTAAGTATTCAGGAGTGATTATTGGATCTCAAGTGTTACAAGCATGAAGAATGTTCTTAATCCTAGTTGTGAGGTGAGGTGTGACTGGCAGTCCATTATGGAGAAAAAAAATGAGGGAAATAAAAAGAAAACAGGGAGGGATTCTAAGGCAAACGAGATCCATTCTGTGACCGGAAGTCTCGTCTCTTCCCTGGGTCCATTTCCTCCTTGACTTAGCCATTCCTATTGCCAGACAGGGAACAGAATTTGAGTCTGGCTCAAAGTTCTTTACTATTTGTGTGATCTTGAACAATGTGCTCAATTAACCTTCTACTTTGTGTTGTCTTATCTCACTGCCTAATCTCCTGCTGATATTGTCATTAAAACCCATACTATTCTCACTGTCAGAAACTTATTTCTGTGTTTACTTAGGTTTATTCATCTATTTTTGGCAAACTGATAGCACATTAGTTTACTAAATGAACAAGTGAAGTTAATAATAAAAAATACCTATAAAATCCTAACGGAAGATATGTTCTTCAAAGAGTCTTGAAGATATTAAAATATATCTGTTGGATTAATAAGCTAATGTAAATAATGACATGTTGCATGAATCAAACAAAGGGTGAGATTCCAGGGACGGATGCGGACTATCTGAGGTTTGGTTCTAGGACATGCCCTTTCTTCAACCTTTCCTATACGCTTGGGATTGCTTACATTACTCACTCATTTCACTAAGGCATTGAAAGCACACATCAAATGAGATCTGGTGGTGGTGGCACCCAAACCATCATTAACTATTAGAAATTTACTCCAATTTATTAATGAATTGATATCAGAATGAATACATGATCACAAAGGAATGTGCCCAGCAGAACTCCATGACTAACCAGTGACTTAATGTGGTTGGTATTAATTCTGGACAAATCGCTATTGCTCTGCATTGAACTGTCACCCTCAAAATTTGTATGTTGAAGCCCTAACCCCCAATGTGATGGTATCTGGAAATAGGGGTCTTTAGGAGGTAATGAGGTCATGAGGGTGCAGTCTTTAGGATGGGATTAGTGCCCTTATAAGAAGAAACATGAGAGATCTCTCTCATGCTGCCATGTGAGGTCACATCAAGACCACACTCTGCAAGCCAGGAAGAGGGCTTCACTAGAAACCAGACTGGTGGGCACTTGGATCTTAGATGGCCTGGCCTCCAGAATTATGACAAATAAATGTGTGTTGTTTAAGCTCCCCAGTCTAAGCTACTTTGTTAAAGTAGCCCAAGCAGACAGAACCCAGAGAGAATGACTAGTTTCACTAAGGGTGCAACTAGTTGAGGCCTAGATCTTGACATATGCTTCAAAGGAAGGAGATGGAGATGATCTTATTTGGTCCTATATATACTACAATAAAATAAAACATAAAGAGAAATAGAGAAGGAGCCTCTCAAAAAAATGAATAAAAAGTGTGACTTATTATATATATTACATACAAATTCATGTATGCATAAGGATGCTTATTGTATACCATACATATGACATATATACACACATATGTACACATGCATGTTATATATATATATATTGTTTACACAGAAGAAAAACAATGAGTTAGTAAGAAGGTAAAATAAATCTGGATTAATGATATAAACACAAACATACACATATTTAAAATAATGATATAGAACTTAGTTAACTGAACAAAGCATAGAAAACACATCATGGTATTTTTAACCGGGCATTGGACAGCCCCTTATAATCTATTCACATCTAGTTTTTGGTTTTACATTTAGAAGCTTTAAAATGTACATTTTTGGGACGCCTGGGTGGCTCAGTTGGTTAAGCGGCTGCCTTCGGCTCAGGTCATGATCCCGGCGTCCTAGGATCAAGTCCTGCATCGGGCTCCTTGCTCAGCAGGGAGCCTGCTTCTCCCTCTGCCTGCCTCTCTGTCTGCCTGTGCTCGCTCCTGCTCTCTCTCTATCTGACAAATAAATAAATAAAATCTTTAAAAAAATAAATAAAATGTACATTTTCCCCATGCACAATATATATCTGCTGTCCGCAGGGATAGCCTAAAACCGGACTTACTTTCAAGACAATAAATCTAGAGGTGTGGATGGAGTGAAGAATTAGGACCTCATTTTCTTAGGTACTGCAAAGACTGAAGAAACAGTATTTATGTTCTTTTGAACCATGTGATGCCCTTTGAAACATGGGCTTTTTTTTGTTTTGTTTGTTTTGTTTTTAGAACATGGCCAACTTCTTTCAAACGGGAAAATAAAATTCTTATTTAGAAAATAGAGCTTACAAGAAATGCGTACATGATTCGCACAGCGGTATGGGCCAGGAGAGTGTACCATATAATGCAAGAGTATTTTGCTACCTAGGGGTTTGCCTTAAACCTGGAAATACGCTCTAAAAAGGGAGGGGTCTGGAACCTTAGAACTTGGGGTTTGTTGGAGTTCTGAAAACCAGTAATACAAATCCATTTAAATTAAGGTGGGCTTTTCTTTTCTTTTCTTTTCTTCTTATCTACAAAGTTATACTGTCAATAGGAAAATCATCAAAGAAAAAGATTTCTAAAGAAAAGTGATCCTAACAGTGAGAGTCTGAAGGTCACACCTTGGAGTATTGTTAAGTGCTGAAATATGAAGTTCATTTTCTTCGCCCAATGAAATAATGCATGCAACTCTAACTTTATTTTCAAGAATAATTGGGGTGTAAATATAGGTAAGCAGAGTTGCCGACAAATTCAGCATCTTAGGGAAATGTCACTTTCACTTGGTTTGACTAATGTCCCCAGTCAAGCTACAGAAGCATTAATTTTAAACTATCACTATTAAAAAGACAGTGCAACAGTGGGAAAATTAAAGGTGTTCCCACAGTCTCTTTGGAAATGCATTTGCAATATAGAGGGCAAGTATGATTTCGATCCAAAGACATCAAATCTCAGTGGACAATAATAAAATCTTACGTTTTGATTTGGTGAAAATAACATTTTGTCACATGGAAGTATATGCATATTTTTCAACATGGGAATTGGAAAAGGGCATTTGCAAATACTTATACAGAGTTTATTGCTTTAGAGTCCGCAATGGCAAAACTATCTTTGGGAATAAATAAACCAGGGCATATAGAAATATTGTAGATAAAATCTGAACAATTTCATACACATACATGCGGCATTACAATTTCCAAGGTAAACCTTGTTCTCAAAATTTTCCACAGGTACACAGTCCAAATAGTTAAAAGGGATATTTATCTTTGCTGTATAGGTGTCCAAAATAATTGTAAAGGAAGGCGACATATTATGTTTACCCTGGTTTCTTTGGAAAATTCAATTTCTGCATCAGCATTACTTAACATTCATCAAATCATTTTAATAATCAACCATTAACTAATCATTTAAATAATTCCGTGTAAATGTTAGAAATATTGATGTACCTAGCTAGGTAATCCTGAGAGTCTCTCAAAGATACCTGGCCTCTGATTATACTTTAATTGCTTCACTTTGAAATCTTAACAGGACCAGGAAGACAGTCTACGGTACAAGGTTCAGCGTGGACCCGTATCCACCCATATCCTTAAACAGCAAGCACTTTTTTCAGGACTTTGTCATCCCTCCATTGATATAATCCCATGTGGTCATTTATGAAGCCTTCTTGATTTACATCACATCTCCTAAGGATCCCTTCAAGCCTTTTCCCAGTGAGGAGAACTCTCTTGGACTGAGGAGTTCCTTCCTGCTGTTGAGCAGTACTGACCTGGGGCATGGGACAACACAGGCAAAATGGAACTGCTCATCCTTATCCTGTGTTGTGTAATTATTCTAGGTATTTTTGTTTTGTTTTGTTTTTTAATTTTGTTTTGGTCTCTGTGTTGCTGAAGCTTCTAAAATGGACTCTTGAGCTCTCCCAGAACTACTTTTGTTCCTGGATAGCTGTCTCAGAGTTTTTCTTCACTGGGGGGACAGAGGCTGGAGTCTCTTACAATGTCATCTTGCAGATGTCACTGGTTGTGAGATTCCAGTCTATTTAAATGAACTCTCAAAGTATGACAGGCAGAATTATTCTTCCTTAATTCCTGAGAGGGATGTGGGCTGATGTCAAGGAACTAGGTGAAGCAGACAGTGTAACTTTAGGAAGAAAGGAAAATAGAAATCTCATCATAAAAGTCAAGAGTTCATTTTTAATGCTCTTCCAAACTCTTTCCTGGTAAAATTCAATGCTATATCAAAGTACAAAGTGCAGCCTCTGTTTCTCTCTCTAAAGGTTTTGCATTTCAAACCACCACATGGGGTCACTATTTAGGATTTGCATAAACTGGTTCCCCAATGAAAGACAGGCACCTAGTGAAATGTTATCTTCCTTCAGGCGAGAGGAATGGTTGGAAAGACTGTTTTAGAAGTGAGACTGTCTGCATCTGCCAAGATCATTGGAACAGTTGGCCCTTGTTTTCTCTACTGGAGGACTGAGTTTTAAAAAAAGGATTACATTTACATGAGGACTTTCAATCAGCAACATTAGAGGAACATAAATGGATTAGAAACATCTTTTATGCCTCAAATCTCAGTTCTTTTCAGTCACTTTGTATTCTCATTATAAGTATGTGCCATTTTAATGCCATCTCATTGTGCCCCACAAAAACTCTGCTTCATTATTTCTTCCTTTTTCTTTTCTTTTATGAAAATGTGCCTGAAGACAGGAAAGGGTTCTTTTTAAAATGGTATTTAACGACATTAATTCTCAACCTCAGTGTCTTAAAAGAGAGGGTAACATAATGCTTTTTCACAAATGAAATAAAAGGGATAATTGCAACAGTAAAGAGATGCTTCCTGTGTAATATACCACTGAAAATGAAGATCAAATTTAAAAACTCATGCACTAAAAAGAGAAATAAATAGGAACGGCACAATAAGCAGATCCAACAAATGTTGTAGACCACATTTTGACGGAGTGGTTTCCCTATGTCTGAATGCTGACTTGCCAAGTGTCAAGAACTAAAAGTGAACCCCAAGTCCTACACTATTTAGAATACCTAGGGACCATTTCCCTCATCTTGTAGCTATTTGAGGCAGCACGTTGATAGAATCCCAGTCATGTTAACACAGCTAGTTAGCTAACACATTTCTCTCTATGCTCAGTCCTGGATAAGTCAATGCAAACATGCACCATCCACACCCAGGGCACCTCTAACTTATTGATCTTTCTAAAGGAATTGTCTAAATAGTATACAGCCTTCAAATTTTGAGTTGGATCAGCAAGATGGGATCTCTTTGTCACACAACCATCATGACAATGAACACGGGTCACACGCCATGTTAAGTATTGCACAAGCTTGTATTTGATTATCTCACTTAATTTCACAACTCTATGCTAAGGGTACAAGTCTTATCCCATTTTACAGATTAAAAAAAAAAAATGAAGCAGAAAGTTAAAGGAGAGGATCCAGCTCACTCAGCTAGCCAATAGCAGAGCAAAAATGCATACACAAGCAGTCTGGCTGTAGGGTCTTTCTTTGTCTTTCTCATTCTTCTCTCCTCTGCTTAGTAGACCAGAAGCTCTCTCTTCCAAGAGAAGTTCATCTCCTCTACCTGTAGCAGAATGGAACTTAGGGATGTTTAGCAAGGTCCTCCAGGAGACTGTACAATGATTTTAACTGTCCCACTTGTTGTTACAATGGGTCTGAAGGGGGGTAGCAAGGACCAACATAAGTGGGGAGTTGTGCCTTTTCATTATTTAAGAAATAAATAAAAAGACTGCTCCTGCCATGCATCATCATTCTTTCCCCCCAATTTAAGACGTATTACGGTTCAACTTGGTCATAAGGGGAAAAAAGCTATTTATAATCCTTTTCTTCCTTAATTGCCAAAATGCAATCTTAAAAAGGGGATACATATTAACTTTATTAAGGTTTCTCTGTTCTTCCATTAAAATTATGTAGAACTCAAAGTATAATTTGAGGTACAGACACATTAGTAGGTCTGTAAATGCAGTTTTAACTTTTAAATGTGAAAACTCCTTATACCTATTAAATGCTGTTTTTCTAGGGCTATTTGCATGGCTTTATTCATTGTTTGTTTATGCATTCATTCATTCCTTTTTTATATTTTTCTACTTTTAAACAGAAATAGCATTCAGTGGGAATGAGAAAGGATTTCATTGCACTGTTACTGTAATCATTTGAATTCTAGCCTGTTTATTATTTGTTTTGGATGCCCTCTCCACATACATTTTGCTTAGTGTGTAGAAAAAAAAATTTGGAGGCAAATAAAACAACTCAATTCAGGCATAGTTATGCTGTCAAGACACAGTTCCAACAGCAATTAAAATATATTGCCCTGAAAATGATGTTTTATATACAGCATGATTGGATCAACTGTTTTGATAGTCACTGGAATTTTTCAAAAGCCAGAAGACAGATTTCAGTTTTTTTTAACTGTACATGCAGTCATGACACTTGCTTAGCTAAGTACATTGACAAGATTTATACCTACCATGATTTACATGGCATATTTTGATATTATTCCCATACTACTTAAATTTGCCTTCCCTGGGGCACCTGGGTAGTTCAAGCATCTGACTCTTGGTCTCCTCTCAGGTCTTGATCTCTGGGCTGTCAGTTCAAGGCCCACATTGGGCTCCATGCTGGACATGGAGCCTACATTAAAAAATTGTTTTCAAGGGGTGCCTGGGTAGCTCAGTGGATTAAGCCTCTACCTTCGGCTCGGGTCATGTTCTCAGGGTCCTGGGATCGAACCCCACGTCAGGCTCTCTGCTCAGCGGGGAGCCTGCTTCCCTTCCTCTCTCTCTGCCTGCCTCTCTACCTACTTGTGTCCCCCTCTCTCTGCCTACTTGTGATCTCTCTCTCTCTCCCTCTTCCAAATAAATAAATAAATAATCTTTTTTTAAAAAAAGCTCCACTTTAAAAAAAAATTTTGAAATTTGCTGCTTCTTTTTACTCAGATTCTATAAAAGGTAACTAAGAAAAAAGTTCCAAAAAAGGAGGAAAAAAAAACCAGAATATGGTTCTTTTAGCAAATCTATGATAAAGATATCGATGATGATAATGGTGGTGGTCGTGGCAGTGATGGCAATCATTTCTTGAGTTTTGCTATAGTAGTTAGCTATTTAGATACTCCCTTATTTCCTCTCCCTAAAAGCCCTACAGATTAAGTAAAATCATCCATTTTCACAGTTGAAGAAAATGAGGTTTAAAGAGATTAAGTCATCACCAAAGATGACCCAGTAAAGGAATGGTTCAATTAGGATTCAAATCCAGGTCTTTAAAACCCTAAAGCCCTTGGTCTTTACTAAGGGCTTTAAGATTCATGATATTAATTTCTCCAAAATAGGGTTTTGGAGAATCACTATAAAATGATAAATGAAAGGTATAAGCTCTTGGAAAACATTCTTTTATATACTGAAATCAGGAAATGGAGATTCAATGATTTAGCTTTAATGGATTCAACAATGTTTGATAAAGCTAAATAAACTTAAAAAAAAAAAATTATAGGGTGCCTGGGTGGCTCAGTGGGTTAAGCCTCTGCCTTCGGCTCAGGTCATGGTCTCAGGGTCCTGGGATCGAGTCCGGCATTGGGCTCTCTGCTCAGCGGGGGGCCTGCTTCCTCCTCTCTCTCTGCCTGCCTCTCTGCCTACTTGGGATCTCTCTCTGTCAAATAAATAAATAAAATCTTTAAAATAATAAAAAAATAAATTATAGTAACAAATTCATTTACAAGGTTACTGGATTATTTTCTACCGAACCTTGTAGTACAAATAGGATACCCCAAATGCATTTTGTCCTTCTATATATAGCCCAGGGCCTGTAAATTTTTCAAGATTGGAATTTTTGTATAAAACTTAAAGATCTTCCAACATGCAAGGTATTAACACTGCAAAACAAAACCTGCAGGCATGTCTGTCCTATTTTTCTATGTCTTTTTTGTTCTGAAATCAATTGCTTTGGATACTCAGTTAATGTATGAATCAATCATCTCATTAAGATTTTATATTAGTCATTAAAAAACTCATTTGCATTGCTCACAGACAATATATTTCTTGCAATGTAATTTTTCTTTTCTACACATACAGTGGAATGTAAGGGGAGTTTTGTGTTATTGGACAACTCCAGAGGACTTCCATTTACTTCTCTGGAACACGGCTCCTGGCTGGCCAAAGGTTTTCAGAGCTGATAATGCAAAATTTTTAAACTTCACTCAAGCTTGCTATGTGTTTTAGCTCTTGGTATGGAACCATGTGCATTTCGGCAATTCATTCAATTCTTTTCCCCCGGAAGGCATATATAAGCAAAATATTCTAATAAATCCAAGAACTATGCAGAGAGAGGGCAATGTCACATTACGCGGAGTCATGTCAATGTCAGCATGCAAAATATCCATAGTTAACGTAAAAGAAAGAAAGAAATTGCAAAAAATTGCACATTGGTTTAATCTGCCAAAGGAAAATGGGATTTTATTTTTCTAGGAATATGTGGTATTTTCAGATGAGAATGCAAAATAAACAGTAATATAATAGAGATTTCAGTAATCCTGAAGCCTTAATTTTGACTAGTGATTTCTGTTTCTAAGATCATTTGAAGAATTCTGTCAATCTTCACAAAACATTTAAAATTTAAAGAAAAATTATTGAATCTATAAACCATTTCAATAGAATACACATTATGATTTAAAAATATAGGGGCGCCTGGGTGGCTCAGCGGGTTAAAGCCACTGCCTATGGCTCGGGTCATGATCCCAGGGTTGTGGGATCGAGCCCCGCATCGGGCTCTCTGCTCTGCCGACAGCCTGCTTCCTCCTCTCTCTCTCTCTGCCTCTCTGCCTACTTGTGATCTCTGTCTATCAAATAAATAAATAAAATCTTTAAAAAATATATATATAGTATTCATCTTGCTTTCTAATCGTAACTTTTTTTTTAATTCAAGAAAGGAAATAAAGACCTTGACTTACATGAATTATTTTTGAACCCAGAAACCAATATAAATCGATGAGTATAGGGTTTTTTCTCTTCCTTAAAGGAAAATTTGTTTTCCATTATGCTTAAGAAAAGGAATTATGGCAGTTTACAGAAAATACACAAAGTACAGCCAAACAGAAATATGGAAGATAGATAAATTGAAATAGGGGAGAGAAATTAAGATTAACAGTAAATATTTTGAAGTAAGAAATGCTGACTGCGATTAATGCATAAAGATGCATTACAGAATAAATAAAATATAAATAGTCTGGAAAACTCCAATCTTTGCCACAATGTTACCTCCAGAATTCCCCCTACTTGGCAATATGGTCAAATACTTCCAGGGGCACCTGAGTGGCTCAGTTGGTTAAGTGTCTGCCTTTGGCTCAAGTCATGATCTCAGGGTCTTGGGATTGAACCCCTCCTGGGCTCCCCTCTGAGTGGGGAGTCTGCTTCTCCCTCTCCATCTGCTACTCTCCCCACTCCATTCATGCTCTTCTTCTCTCAAATTCAAAAAAAAAAATCTTAAAAAACAAACAAACAAAAAATAAGTAAATATTTCCAAAGTACAAAGGGAAACATTAGAACTCGATCAGATTCTCATGGCTGGTTCCTCGCCACCAGTTGTTAGCTCCACTGATCCACTGACAGTCTTTCTGAAACACAACCTTAATCATGCCACATTTTCTTGCTTAAAATCTCTGTCTCCTGTCCAAAGAACAAAGTTAACATCGATGACTAGAATGGAACTTCACGATTATGATTCCTTCTTGGTTATTCTTCATCTCAGAGCAACCACATGCTCCATAACTGTTAGACACTTTTGTAATAGGGCTAACTTTTCCTACCTCTTATATTTTTATGTATTGTTCCTATTGTCCATGGTTCCCATTTTCCTGTTATCTGTCCTTAGCCCATTCCCACCTTGTCCCTTGGAAGATCACCATTCTGTCTTCAAAAGCCAAATACCACAGCTTCTGAAAAGCCTTCCCTAGTATTTCCAGGCTCTGGAGATGGAGACTCATGTCTTTCCTTTCACATGCAATCCCAGTATTTGCAGCCATGTGATCCCTAGGCCATGGGTCTGCATGGCAAGACCAGGCTCCCTGATTGTCAGAATCCCCAACACTGAGGCAAATGCCTTACTCTTTGTTGGTTTTTAATAAATGATTGGAGATTGGTAAAAAGACGTAGGGAGCAAAAGAGAGCACACTCCCACCAGTGCCTGCTGAACAGCAGGAGAGGAGGATCCGTGCTTATACAGGACTGGGAGTGTGCCTGGGCCAATAAATTATCACAAGATATACCGACACATTATTTCAGCCCTATCTAAAACTCCCTTCCATAGGCAGAGGACTGTCCACATCTTCCTTAAGGTTTATAAAGCTGAAGAGTTTGTGTCTCGAAATTTGTTTTGAACAGTCATCTCCACACCCTTTAAGACCTTAAGTCTTAGAACACAAAATATGGTTTACACTGCATTCAAAAGGGAATACTCATCTTTCCTGGTAAATAGTATGTTTCAGTAATGACTTTCCAGACCATCCGATCAAAGCAGGGTTATCAAGGATTTAGGAAATATGTTTCCTGAAATGAGGAAGGAAAACAAGGAGGGCTACAACTGCTCTTAGTATCTTTTCAATACTCTAATACAGAACAGCATATTACTTTTCCATCAGAACTGGTTTCTGAAATATGTCACTTCCTCATTCGGATTTAGTATGCCGGTATACTAATATATTAATTCTATGTTTAACTTTCTATTATAATATGCATTAAAATGTGACACTACTCTGTACATTGCATGAGGCTTAATTTCCTGCTTCTGGATCAGAAAAAATATACTTTAAATCCTTATTCCAGGAAAAATGAAAGACTAGGGTTTTTATAATCTACATTTTTTATCAATAGTGGCCCCTTGGGTAGACAGAGATGGTAACTAAAAAACACATTCGGAGGGTTACCTATCATAGCACATATTTTATTTTGAGCACATCTCTACAACTAATTCAACAAGTCAGAATCTGATCCTTGAACAGCATGAAAGAAGGAATGTTTCTAAAATCTCTCAGAATCATAACACCAAAAGCTATGAGAAAATAAACAATCTGCTCAAATTTAGCGAAAAGCTCCTGTTAACAACTTGTTTTCTTGGACCAATTGCTAATAGTCTCCTGCAAGGTCCTAACACCCATGTTCAATTTATGCCCCGAATCCTTGCCTGTGAGTTAATTGAATTATGGCCCAGACATTGGCAAAAAGCTTTCTTAACATGTCCCCCATCGCATACTTAAGACACACCATGTTTCTCTTAGATTGGAGTAAGGAATTTATTTCCGCCCCAGGAGTATATTTAATATACCAGTTTGTCTCTGATGGCATATTTCTGCCAAAATCATGTACTGACTACCATTCTTTGGATAATATTAATAAAAAAAGCTAGTTGATCATAACATTCTGATCCCTCAAGTGGAGTTAATGGCAGTAGGTTGAAGCTATAACTCACATCATAAGTCACATAGTGGCTGTACTCCGAATAAGGTACCTTATCCATACTCTGGAGAGCTGACTTCTCATGTAGAAATACACTAGCACTTAGACATTGAAAAACGACTTTCTGTACTACTGTGAATATTCTTGGGGAGGAAAAAACAAAACAAAACAAAAGACCTGATTATTTAGTTTTTTTCCAGGCAAAACTCCTAATGAACTCAACGAGAAGTTTCCCTTAGTAAATAGTGCCGAATTAGCCCATTTAATTTTTCTTGAGATTTTTTATGGTTACATAATAAAGTAGAATATGTATATGCCTAATAAAATTTGTTAAGAGTCAGCTAAGGGATCTGTACTTATTCTTTTATTGTGTGCAAATAAATACTTGAAGTATAGATCTTTATTTCCTTAATATTTATTGTTATTTCATATCTTGACATAAGAACTGTTCTACAAGGGCTTTAATAAATAGAGTGAGATGAAACAACCATTCCGTCTAGGCCAGTAAATTTGCATCTGTGTTCCCCATGATGATGCTACATTTTATACTCTTTCATATTTCAGAGTGGGAATGTCACATCCATCAATAGTTGAGAATTGCACTACGAAGTAGCACCCTAACACAAAGAAGTGCCAAATTGATAAAAAACCAAATTGAAAAGAAATGAAGCAAGTTCTAATGAACAGGCAAACATGACTTGTTTAGCGCTGAGCAATCAGTAAGGTGAAACCATTTCCCTCACCAAATGAATACGTTGAAAATCAACCTATCACTGAACCCTGTAATTTCTCATCTCCGTACCAACCACACATGGTACCACTGTTCTAATGTGCCTGATTTTTACCATTGAAAGGAAAATAGAGTATGTTGTTGTTGTTGTTTTTAAATCAGCTCCCACTTATTCATTAACTCTTTGCATTTTGATGTTTTTTCTTGATGCCTCTCAGTAGTCAATAATGACCTTTTAGTTCTCTAAACCTTCCTCAAAGTCCACACTTAGAACAGCTGTAGCGTTTGAAACTCCCATCTTGATTTCTGTGAAACTACTGGGTTTTTTGAGAGAGTGAGAGCTCATGTGCATGGGTCGGAGGGGCAATGGGAGAGGGAGAGACAAAAATCTTAAGCACACTCCATGTCCAGTGCAGAGTCCTGTGTGGGGCTTGTTCTCAGGACCCTGAGATCACAACCTGAGATCATGACCCTGAGCCAAAATCAAGAGTGTGAAGCTTAACAAACAGCCATGTGGGCACCCCTCTGTGAGACTACATTCTTATTCTCTTTTCACCTTCTTAACAGTTTTTTAAAAACTTTAAAATCATCTATGGTATTTGTCGTAAACTAAATGTGCCTCTCCCAGCTCCCCCCAAAATATCACAATTTAAATTTTAAAAAATCTTATGTTGAAATTCTAACCCCAGCATGGTGATATTAGGAAGTGAAGCCTTCAGAAGGTAGAAGGTCATGAAGAACAGGATTACTGTCCCTTCTAAGAGACCCAAGAGCTTGTTCCATCTCTGCTCGCCGCCTTGTGAGGACACAGGAATATAGCCATCTGGATACCACAAGCAGACCCTCCCCAGGCATCGACTCTGCTGATGCCATGACCTTGAACTTACAGCCTCTAGAACTGTGAGAAAGAAATGTCTGTTGTTGAAGCCCCAGTCTGCGGTATTCTGTGATATACGGCAGCCTGAACTAAGTCACTGTTTTTCTCTTTCATCTTCAGCTCACCCATAAATGATAGAAAAGTTCAAATTTCTACTCCCATCTTCCTTTCTTTTCATACTCCCTGATTTCTTCCTTACTGTCATCTAGCACTTTCAGAATTTAAGCTAGAACCTCTGTGTAACTGACTCCCAAAGATACATCTACAATCGTATTCCCCCTGCAAGCCCAGTCTGGAATTGGAACTACTAGAAAGATATCTATGCAAATGTCCTATGGAGAGTTTGACTGCTTGGCCTCAGGCTGGCTTTGTCATCCTTTGTTCATTCATTCCTTTAACAGTGGTCACTATGACGCAGACACTGTGTTCATCAACCAGGATACAAGAATGAGTAGGGCAGAACCATGTTCCACTGCCATTGTGCAATTCACAACTGAGAAGAGTATAAATATACTCATACTTCAGAGATATTGAGGGTTTGGCTCCCGACTACCACACTAAAGCAGTTATAAGAAGACAAGCAGAATGGGGGCTCCTGGGTGGATGGCTCAGTGGGTTAAAGCCTCTGCCTTCGGCTCAGGTCATGATCCCGGGGTCCTGGGATCGAGCCTGCTTCCCCCTCTCTCTCTGTCTCTGTCTGCCTCTCTGCCTACTTGTGATCTCTGTCTGTCAAATAAATAAATAAAAAAAAGAAAACAAGCAGAATGAACGTTTTCATTCCCCTGTGCATATAAAAATTATGTTTATGTTATACTATAGTTTATTGGCTGTGCAATAGCATTATGTTTAAAAATACAATGCACATACCTTAAAAAATACTTTATTGCTAAAAAATGTTAACCATCATCTAAGCTTTCAGTGAGAGGTGATCTTTTCAGTGGGGAGTCCTGCCTCAGGGTTGATGACTGTGACTGATCAGGATGGTGGTTGCTAAAGGCTGGGATGACCATGGCAATTCCTTGAAAGAAGACAACAGTGAATTTTGCCACATCAATTGACTCTTCCTTTCATGAAGTATTTCACTGTAGTGTGTGATGCTATTTGATATCATTTATCCATACTAGAAGGCCTTTCGAACTTGGAGTCAGTCCTCTCAAATCCTGTCATCCCTTAATCTACTAAGTTTGTGTAATAATCTAAATCCTTTGATACTATTTCAACAATCATCATAGCATCTTCACCAGGAGTAGATTCCATTTCAAGAAACCAGTTTCTTTGATCAGGCATAAGAAGCAACTCCTCATCCTTTAAACTTCTATCATGAGATTACAGCAATCCAGTCCCACCTTCAGGCTCTACCTGTGATTCGAGTTCTCTTGCTCTTTCTACCACATTTGCACTTCCTTCCTTCCCTGAAGTCTTGAACCTCTCAGAGTCACCCACAAGGACTGAAATCCACTTCTTCAAAATGCCTGGTAGTGTCACCATTTTGACTTCTAAATCACTGATATTCTTAATGGCATCTAAAATGGCGAATCCCTTCTGGAAGATTTTAAATTTCCTTGACCCAGATCTATCAGAGGAGTCTGTCAGAGTTCTTGGGTGACCAAGTGCATTCTCAATAAGCAGTCAAATTTTGAAAGGAGTTTTTTGTTTGTTTGTTTTCTTAGCAATCTCAAAAGTGGGCTTAAAATATTCAGTAAACCGTATTGTAAACTGATGTGCTATCCTCCAGCCTTGGTTGTTTCATTTACAGAGCATAGGCAGAGTAGATTCATCTTAGTTCTTAAGAGCTTCACATTTCTTAAATGGTAAATGCGCACTGGCTTCAAATTAAAGTAACCAACTGCTAACAAGAACGTCAGCATGACCATTGAAGCCAGGCACCAACTTTGGCTCTCTAGCTTTCAAAGTTCTAGAAATCATCTTCTCCCAGTAGAAGACTATTTTGTCTACATCAAAAACCTGTTGCTCAGTGGAGCTACCATCTTCATAAATTCTCTTAGCTAGATCTTCTGGATAACTTGCTGTTTCACCTTATACTTCTACCTTACGGAGACTGTGTCTCTCCCTAATTCTCATGAATGAACCAACCTCTACTAGCATCAGACTTCTCTTCCACACCTTCATAAACTCTCTTAGACTTCTCAAAACTAAAAAGAGTAAGGCCTTTGGCTTAAGGGAATGCTATGGCTGCTTTGATCTTCTATTTTGATCACGAAAACTTTCTCCATGTCATCGGTGAGTCTGTTTTATCACCCATGTGTTCCCTGGAGTAGCACTTTGAGTTTCCTTCAAGAACATTTCCTTGTGTTCACAACTTAGCTAACTGGTGCAAGGAGCTTAATTAGCTTTTGCCCTATTTTGGTTTTGACAGGGGTTGGTTCCTCACTCAGGTCAATCATTTCTGGCCTTTGACCTCAAGTGAGAGATGTGAAACCCTTCCTTTCACTTGGCATATGTAGAAGCCGGTGTAGTCTATGAACTGGCCTAATTTCAATATATTCATGTCTCAGGAAATAGGGAGGTCCAAGGAGAGGGAGAGATGGGGAATGGCTGCTCCACGGAGACATCGGAAAACACACACAACATTTTTCAATTACGTTTGCCATCTTCTGCGGGCACGGTTTGTGCTGCCCCAAAACAATTGCAGTGGTCACATCACGGAATACTGATCACAGACCATCGGAACAAGTATAATAATCATGAAAAGGTTCGGAAATATTGTGAAGTTACCAAAACGTGACACAGGGGCATGGAGGGAGCAAATGCTGTTGGCGAAACGGTGTTGATAGACTTGCTTGACGCAAGTTACCATAATCCCTCAATTTGTAAAAAAAAACACAGTATCTGCCAAGGCGATAAATCAAAGTGCAATAAAATGAGGGATGCCTGTAGACAGAAATAATGGAACGTGACAGGTGGTTCAATAGAGCAAAGACCTGCGGGGACAAGCGTAGTTCTTCTCTATCGTCTCCTCATTTCTTCCAATTCTATTGCTATTTTACCAGTCTTGCAAGCCCAAACCCTTAGATTTATTCTTTATTCCTCCACTAGACAATCCTGTTTGCTTTTTAACCTAGTTTGAATAAGCCTCTTGCTTTATACTCTTTTGTTTTCAGTACACCTCTTCTTGCAATATACTAATCACCTCATTCCTTCGGCCTTTGGTGTTCTTAACCTACATGATTATGCACCAACACATTTTCTAGTCCCCCTGGACATACACTGACACTCACAATTAAACTGGGTTATGTCCAATTTCTAAAACTGGTCTTTGGCGAACCATGTTTTGCTTCCTCCTAAATTACTCTGGTTCCTGGTTCAGAAAATTAAACACCCACTACTGTCAGGGTTTAGATCAAAACCCAACTGCCTAGTAATTCGTACTAATGCTGCCACTTAAACATACCCTCTCTTCCATGAATTCCCAGGAGACTTGTGTTGGCCTAACTTTCAAACTTGGATTATTCTGTTACTCAATACAATTCCATTCGTGCCCAGGCATACACACGCACGCGCGCGCGCACACACACACACACACACACACACACACGAGATGGAGAGATAGAATAGAGAACAAGCAAGGTTTTGGAATAAGATGGATCTTCCATTTACAAACTAATAGCTTGTTTGAGTTAACCTCTTAACCTCTCTGAGTCTTCCTTTTTCCATCCATAAAATTAAATGTGACAAATAATGTAAAGCACCTTATAGAGTCAATGGCGTATTGTGGGTACTCAATAAAGGCTAGCTATAATAATGAATGCTACAAGTGGAAACATACTGTGGAAAAGAGTTACGCTCTTCCATTCTATTATCTTTGATGGGGTCCTACAGAGGTCTTCACATGTACTTGACCCTCAACGAATACAATTTCTGTGAACGAATATACAGATGAGTTCTACTGCCTAACAATATAACTTTCTCTCCTGGAACACCTTCATGCCACCTCAGATCTCAGCATAAGCCGTTACAAAACAGTTTCTGTGCACTTCACCTACAAACAAAAGGTTGACCACAGGGGCATGCTTCACCCCCACCTCCGCCCCATGATTTTATTCATGTTTTTGAAGTAATTTTGGAAATGAAATATTTGTACAGTTTTAAATATGTACAGGATTTACCCTGAAAAATGAAGCATATGGACATGATACATACTAGAAGGGTTTACTGTACAATGTTGTACGCTGTTTATCATATGGAAATAGACTAGCTTTTTTCTATCACTAAATGTTACATCAATATACTAAATATTTTACATAGTAAAGAATATCTCAAAATAACTAATCAAAACATGGAGGTGGCTATTTTCTCCTTTGCTTTGTAAATATGTAATGATGCTTGATACTACATTTCAAAATATTGGCAGGACAGATATCTTTCCACCTATATTCAGGTAACATATAATTTTTCAAAAAAGACAAAATCATAACTCTCAGATGACTTTTGGAGGAAAAGTGTAAAATTTCTCTTCAACTTCATTATCGATGAAACTAGCAGGATGTTAAAATTGGCCCAAAAAGCATTTGAAAAGTGAGGTATTTTGAGGCAATGTTAGGATAGGTTTTCTGGGTTAGATAGGATACTTGATAATTTGCAACTGGGCCATAAACTGTTGGGATTATCTATTCCATTTGATAGAATTATCTGCATCTCTGCTAGACAAAATTTACAAGTTAACTTTTGCCTCTATAAAGCTATAAAACAGCTCTTACAAAATATTAAGTCAAGCTTAGCATCATTCAGAAAGAATACTCAGGAATATCTCTTCCCTTTTTCTAAGTTTTAGGCAGTATTTCTGATATTTGATAATGAAGCAATACACAGTACAATATATTTGCAAGTGTTTAATGGGTATTGGCAACATTTACTCAAAATATTTATTTCTTTTGCTAGAAGCCTATCTCCATCCACTCTGTTTGCTTTAATGAACTGAGGGCAAAGTTCCCACATCAAACCACCCTAGGGAGCTCACTGCTGAAGAAATTCGAGAAGATCCATAAGAATAAAAAATGACTGAAGAGCTGAGAAGGAGAGAACACAATCATATACACTGGTGGAAGTGAATTAAAAGGAATGAAATGGACAGCTTTTCACACATAACCCATTACTACCTGATAATCCTTATTCTTGGCAGTTCTACAAACAATTCATCTGAATATATCTATATTTATATTTACTAATCATCATAAATTTTTTTCTTTATAGGGAAAGGGTCATACACACCAACAGCACTAAGTTTTATCATAAGCTGTAATAGAAAAATAATTGAAAAAATAATTGAAAGTAGTAGTAGGGTCTATTACACCTATTCATTATGATATAAGGCAAAGAGCTACATTATTCTACTTATAAACATACTACAGTGTTCTTTTGACCCCAATTGATTTCCTATATTTCCAATAATTCCTGTCTTAAATAATATCTTAATATACTCAGATATTTAATAAGCATTTTGGATGTAACCTGTCTAAACACTCTTGACTTCCCTGTTCTTCTCTTCTCACGCCTTCTTTTTGACTCAATAAGAGACCACGCCCATTCATTCAGTCACACCAAGAACTAGGGATCATCCTTTAGCCTTTTCCACCCCAACACTGAATCCATGAGAAAGCATTTTGTCTTTCTCACTTCTCCTAACCATTGCCATGACTACCACCACAAGGTCACTAGCAAATGAGCTCTTCCTGAGTTAGAGAAATAGGTCACCCCTTACATGCTTCAAGTCCATATCTCTAAACAGTCTCCTTGTTCAATAGCAAACACTGTTCTTTTAAAGTCGTATTATGTCTTTCCTGTGCTTTATACCTTCTAATGACTTCCCGTCACCATACAAAAAAGAAATTTAAAACTTCGCCAAGACCTACAAGGTTCTACTTGATCTGCTCTCTACGTGGCTTCTTCACCTCACCTTGAACTCAGTCATCCTTAAATCAGCAGGTCTTTAAAGTTTCTCAAAAATGTTTTTCTCCTTCCTTCTGAGCATCTTTCTTCAACATGTTTCCATAGCTCTCTCTTTACATTATTCATATAATTTCTCAGAGAGGCTTTCTTACTGCCCTATCCAAAGATGCATCCTCAACATTTTCTGTATCTTTAACTTACTTTATTTTGTCTTTGTATTGCTAGCAACTGAGTAACTTTTATTGTTTACTTATAGGTCTATATATTTCTTATCTGTTTTTCGCATGAGAATGAACATTTCACAGAAGCAGGCCATTTTTCCCCCTCTTGCTTTTCGCAGTTTTCCCAGTGCCTAGAACAATATCTGGCATCTAGCAGGCATTGGATAAGTACATGTCAAATGGATGAATTTAAAATCAAGAGACTAAGAATAGAAAATATTAACATAAAGATTAATAAAAACTTTTTCATTTTCTGATACATATGATTACAAATGCTGAATACAAACAAGGCATATATTAAGAGCAACACGCTTATGTTCCTATATTTACATGATGTAGTTGAAAATAAGATAATTTTGTTCTATTAATACAGAAGGAAACCAGTATTTACATAAGTGAACTATCAAACATTCTGGGTTTTTTTTAAAAGATTTATTTATCTATTTTAGAGAATGAGAGAAAGAGAGACAACATGAGCAGTAGTGGTGCAGGGGGAGAGAGAAAAAAATCACAAGCAGACTCCATGCTGAGTGTGGACCCCCCCCATATAGGGCTTGGTCCCATGACCTTGAAATCACAACCTGACCTGAAACCAAGAGTCCACCATTCAATAGACTATAACACCAGGGCACCCCACTTTCTGTTCAATGTTAATGAAGCAATGTTTGGTAGAGCTTTGAGACATACATATATTGTATTCAAAAGGATTTCTGTGTGGAGATGCCTGGGTGGCTCAGTCGGTTAAGCATCTGCCTTTGGCTCAGGTCATGATCCCAGGGTCCTAGGATCAAGTCCCACATCAGGCTCCTTGCTCAGAGGAGAGCTTGCTTCTCCCTTTGCCTGTCTTTCCCCTTGCTTATGCTTGCTCTCTCTCTCTCTCTCTCTCTCTGACAAACACATTAAGAAGAAAAAATCTTAAAAATCATTTCTATGTCATTTGTCAACATGTAAAGCACAGCTCCCTTGCCTTTTCTTCTTTAATTCTACATTTATTAACATACTATTCTGGTAAAATTCTGCTAAAAATGCAGTCTTTAAGTTGCCTACAGTTTTAATTTTATGTATTCTGATGATAACTAAAAACATTTAAGGTCCTATATATTTCCAAACTGACTCCTCAAGAAACCAGATTTTTTTTTTCTTAAATGAGAGCCTTTTTTTTTTTTTTAGATCATAATATTTTGTTCTGGAGGTTAGCAGAAAGAGCAGAGAATGCTAAGTTTATAATTTGACAAATGGAAACATTAATTATCCTAATGTTAATCAATTATACCTTACAATAATGAATACCATGCCTTATTTTATTTTTATTCATATGCAACCATATTAGATTCTTTTTTATTCCTGATTTTGATTCCTGACAGAAAAGACTAAAAGGAATTTAATATAAAAATTGTATTAAACATTTGAGAAGTGTGATTTAAAAAAAAAGTAAAGTTTCAGTAAAATGCCATGCTATACTAGCAACATTTCCTTTTTGATGGATTTATTTGACCACAAGAATAGGAGTAGACTTTGCTGTGAGAAAAGGCTGAGCCAGACTATTTTTATTTCCAGCATTCCCCATGAGTAAGAGAAGCTTGAGTACATGGGTGAGACCACCATTCTGGATCATCATCTTTTGTAAAAGAATGTCTCACTTGCCGCTTTTTACATTGATAACCAAACCAGAAAGTTTAACCTTCACAGCTAAGAAAAATAACATGCAAACCTGATAGTCTGAAGGTTATGGTCTCTACCCACTTCTTGGTTTTGTCTAAATCCTACCTTGACAATGAACTAGTCTTCTTTACCTTAGTTGCCTGTAAGACATGCCTTTTACTGAGCTGCCTTCTAATTTACATTCCTTCTTCAATTTCTGCAATATGATGTATGAACACTTTTTTGTTTGTAAGCCATCCAGTATTTCTTATATACAGTCCAATTCAATAAAAATCTTTAAAACTTAGTTTGGTGCCCAGAGTTCTCTAACAAAATAATTGGCACACCCTTTTTAATAATTGATAGTCCTATAAGCCCATTTTGTTTTAGATGCCAGGAAAGTTAGCTCTAAAT
>ML107953.1:32064-56511 GCA_003697995.1 Taxidea taxus jeffersonii
AAAAAAAAAAAGAATTCATCTCTATTTGTTGTTGGTGGTGTTGTTTTAACAACCCTATCAACATATTATCAGTAATTCCACATATAAGAAAAATGAAAAAAGATAAATATAACATCTAAGAGTCTCTAAGCATCATGGCAATTCATTGAATGGATGAGGACTGGGAGTCAAAGATCTTGAGAAATAGAGTGATGGGCAGAGAGGAACAAAATGATATTTAAAAGGGATAAATTAAGTTCATAAGGAACTTTTATTTGAATGGGTATATAATTTTTTGAAGGTATCCCAACACTTTTAAGATAAGAAAAAATGTATAGTTAATAAAGGACAGAACCTGGACACCTGGTATATGGCTGTCAATCCTTGGAAAACTGCGTATGTGGCATCGGCAATAAGGGCCTGCTTTCATCTCTCTCCTAGTGGTGGAAGTCAGGTTTGATCTCTAAATCTCTTTCCTTTCACATCTAAATATTTCGTTGAGCCCAGATACTGACTGACATGAAGTCAGTAAAGGGATGTACCCAACTACTTCTCCAGCTTTTAATCACCCAATAAAGCACAAGGTAATAAAACATGGAGAAATACATACATACTACAGGTAACTCAAAGGGCAGGTTTTAATGCATTTGTTTTCTGGGTCTTAAAAATTTTTTCTGACATTCTCAAATCCATTTCTGTATAAAGGCAAACACAGGATTATATTCTTAGACAACAAGGCATAATATTTACTTACTGACCTTTCTGAAAATCCTTCTATAGGATAGAAATCATACAAGATCTGCTTTCAGGCCACAGTGGGATTGAACTAGAAATCAGCAACAGAAAGTAACTAGAATGTCCCCAAATAACTGTAGATTAAACAATATAATCCTCAATTGTATGAGTCAAAAAAGAAATCTCAAGAGAAATTTTAAAATGTTTTGAACTAAATGAAAGTGAAATTCCAACTTATCAAAATTTGTGGGATGCAGCAAAAGTAGTGTTACAGTGTTAGTATATATAATATATATAAATACATGTCAGAAATATATGTGTATGTATATATCTCAGATATACATATATATACATATGTATATATATATGTATATGTATCTCAGAAAATTAGAAAAATCTAAAATAAGTCATCTAAATTTCCACCTTAGAAACCTAGGGGGAAAAAGAGCAAATTAAATCAAAGTTTAAAAAAAAATAGAGCAGAAATCAATGAAAATGAAAACTAGGAATAAACTGAGTCAGTTAAGCCAAAATGAGGTTCTTACAAAACAATAAAATTGATAACCCTCTACCCAGGCTAATTAAGAATGCAAGGGAGAGAACACAAATTGCTAATATCAAAAATGAATAATAGGACATCACTACAGATGCCATGGAAATTAAAATAATAATAAAGAAATACTATGAACAACTCTATGCTCACAAATTTGATAAATTACATGAAATGACTTAACTCCTTGAAAGATACAAACTGCCAAAACTCACACAAGAGGAAAAAGATGATCTGATTAATCCTGTATCTATTAAAGAAACTGAATCAATAATGAATACCCTTTGAAAATAGAAAACACAGGCCCAGATGGGTTCACTAGTGAATTCTAAGATTTAAGAAGAATATCGTATCAATATTCCACAACCACTTTCAGAAGACAGAAGCAAAGGAAATATTTCCTAACTCATTCTATGGGGAGACATTAGCCTAATAACAAAATCTGACAAATATATTATAAGAATAGAAATTATAAGCAGATATCTCTCATGAATATAGATACAAAAATCTCAGCAAAATATGAGGAAATCAAATCCAAAAAAGTACAAATAAATTATATAGCACAACTAATTTGGATTTATCCCAAGTATGCAAGCTATTTCAACATTTGAAAACTGATTAATATAGCTTCATTACATCACATGATCATATCAGTAGATGCAGATAAAATGTCTGACAAAATGCAACATCCTCGGGACACCTGGGTGGCTCAGTTGGTTAAGCAGCTGCCTTCGGCTCAGGTCATGATCCCAGTGTCCTGGGATCGAGTCCCATATCGGGCTCCTTACTTGACAGGGAGCCTGCTTCTCCCTCTGCCTCTGCCTGCCACTCTGTCTGCCTGTGCTCTCTCTCTAACAAATAAATAAATAAAATCTTAAAAAAAAATGCAACATCCATTTATGATAAAATCTCTCAAGCTAGAAAGAGAACTTTCTCAAATTGATAAAAGACTATCTACAAAATACCTACTTCTAACATACTTAATGGTGAGAAACTTGAAGCTTCCCCAAGGATATGATCTTGAAAGTGGAACGTAAAATTAAAAACACAGTTATCATTTACATTAGCACCTCTAAAATAAAATACTTAGGTATAACTCAAACAAAATATCTACCAGCTCTGTATGAAGAAAACCACAAAACTGATGAATGGCATCAAAGAACTAAATCAAATGAAGAGATAGTCTATGTTCATGGTTAGAAAAATTTCATATTGTTAAGAAGTCAGTTCTTCCCAACTTAACCTATAGTTTTAATGCAATCCCAATCAATACTCCAGCAAATTATTTTACAGATATTGACAAACTGATTTTGAAGTCTATGGAGGGTCAAAAGACCTACAGTAGCCAACACAGTATTCAAGTAGAACAAAATTGGAGAACTGAGGTTTCTGAGTATAAGACAAACTACAGTATTCAAGACAGTATGTGAAAAATACAAGAAACAACAAGTGTCAGTGAGGATGTGGAGAAATAAGAATGCTTGTGCACTGTTGGCGGGAGTGTAAACTGGTGTAGCCACTATGGAAAACAGTATGGACTTTCCTCAAGAAATTAAAAAAAAACAAAAAACGACAACAACAACAAAAAAACTACCCTATGATCCAGTCATCACACTACTGGGAATTTACCCAAAGAATACAAGAACACTAATTCATGGGGATATATATACTCCTACTATCTTTGCAGCATTATTTACTATAGCTTAATTATAGAAGCAGCCCAAATGTTCACTGATGAATGGATAAAGAAGACATAGTATATATACACAATGGAATATTTTTCAGCCATTAAAAGTAATGAAATTGTACCATTTGCAACAGAGAGTATAATGTTAAGGGAAATAAGCCAGCCAGAAAAAGACAAATACTGTGTGATTTCACTCATATGTGGAATTTAAGAACAAAATCAAGGAGTGAACGGAGAATAAACCTAAAAAACCAGACTCTTAACTATCAAGAACAAAGAGATGGTTACCAGGAAGGAGGTGGGTGGGGGAGGGGTGAAACAGGTGAAAGGCATTAAGAGTATACTTCTCCTGATGAGCACTGAGTAATAGATGGAATTGTTGAATCACTGTATCACATGCCTGAAATTAATATAACACTGTATGTTAACCACATTAGAATTTAAAAAAAAAAAAGTGTGGTCTTGGTGAGAGAACAAATAGGCCAATAGAACAGAATGGGGAGTTCTGAAATAGACCCCACTGTTATAGTCACCTGATCTTTGAAAAGGAGCAAAGGTGATGCAGAGGAGCAAAGGTAGTCTTGTCAATAACCAGTGCTGGTACAACTGGACACTGACATGAAAAAAACTGAATCCACACATAGACCTTCCAACAACCTTCCAACCTTCAAAGAACTTATCTGAAAATAGATCCTAGATCTAAATGTGAAATGCATGAGTGTCCAACTCCTGGAAGATAACACAGGAGAAAACCAAGATAACCTTGGATGCGATGCCTTTTTAGATGCAAAACTCAAGTCCTAGTCCAGGAAGGAAATAACTGGTAAGCTGGACCATTAAAATTAAACACTCTGTTTTGCAAAAGACAATGGAAGAGGATGAGAAGACAAGCCACAGACTGGAAGAAAATATTTGCAGAAGATGCATCTGATAATATTTTAATCTATTCTCTAGGTCTTATTTTAAAAATTAAGGTGCATCTTATTAAATATACAGAAAACCCACATAAATACAAGGTCTCTGAGGTGGGCAGTGGCAAAACCTACCCTTTAGAGGGAAGACAGGTGGGAGGGGTGATTTGGGGGCTGAGCTCAAAGATGAGTCCAGGGTGGATATGGGGAAAGGGGCTGAGATGGAGGAAGGCAAGCAACCGACTCTTCTTTGACTTCTGAGGGAAAGATGTACATTGCCATAAGCTCTCCCCTGAATGCACACGGTCTTTTTCTTTCCTGTGGCCACAGCCCAATACATCGGATTAATCCAAACTGATACAAAGGACTCCTATACCTCAATAGGAAAACCAACATCTGATTTAAAAATAGGCCAACAGGGGCGCCTGGGTGGTTCAGTGGGTTAAGGCCGCTGCCTTCAGCTCGGGTCATGATCCCAGGGTCGCCGGATCGAGCCCCATATCAGGCTCTCTGCTCTGCGGACAGCCTGCTTCCTCCTCTCTCTCTCTGCCTCTCTGCCTACTTGTGATCTCTGTCTATCAAATAAATAAATAAAAAATCTTAAAAAAAAATAGGCCAACAATCTTAAGCACCCCACCAAAGAATATACACAGATGACAAATAAGCATATGAAGCCATGTTCCCCATCATATGCCATCAGGGAGATGCAAATTAAAACAATGCCTTTCCACTACAATCCTACTAGAACGGCCAAAATCTGGAACGCTGTCAACAGCAAATGCCAGTGAGCACCGTTCTTGCATTGCTGGTGAGAATGCAAAATGGTGCAGCCACTTTGGAAGACAATCTGGAAGTTTCTTATAAAAGTAATCAAACTCTTACCACACAATCAGGCATTCACACTCCTTGGTGTTTAGTCAAATAAGCTGAAAAATGAATGTCCAGAGAAAAACCTGCACAAAGATGTTTACAGAAGTTTTACCCATAATGGACAAAACCTGAAAGCAGCTAAGAGAGCCCTCGGGAGGCGAGCTGATAAATTGTGACACATACAGACAACAGCTATTATTCAGCACTAAAAAGAAATGAGCTAACAGGAAATGAAAAGATATGGGAAAAACATAAATGCAGATTACTAAGTGAAGAAAGTCAATTTGAAAAGGCTTCATACTGTATGATTCCAACTATATGACATTCTCAAAAAGATAAAAGCACAGAGACAATAAACAGATCCGTGGCTGCCAGTGCAGAGGGAGAGATGAATGGGCAGAGCACAGAGAAATTTTAGGGCAGCAAAGTACTCAGAATAATATTTTAATAATAGGCATGGCTCATGATACATTTCTCCAAACCCAGAGGGTAACAGCACCAAGAATGAATCCTAAGGCAAACCATGGGCTTTGCATGATCATAACATGTAGATTCATCCTTGATGGTGAACATAATGTACTGGGAGAAAATGTGTTGGAGGACAGGGGGTGGATGGGAAATCTCCATGCCTTCCTCTCAATTTTGTGGTAAACCTTGACATGTTCTAAGAAAATAAAGCCTTTAAAAAATTCTACCATGGGGACGCCTGGGTGGCTCAGTTGGTTGGGCAGCTGCCTTCGGCTCAGGTCATGATCCCAGCGTCCTGGGATCGAGTCCCACATTGGGCTCCTTGCTCAGCGGGGAGCCTGCTTCTGCCTCTGCCTGGCACTCTGTCTGCCTGTGCTCGTGCTCTCTCTCTCTCTAACAAATAAATAAATAAAATCTTAAAAAAAAAAAAATTCTACCATGTTAAAACAATATACAAAACTATTTTCAAGATGTATTATTAATAACAAATTTAAATTTCCCTAATGATTATTTCATCAGTTATTTTTTTTTGTCTTCAAGGTCAATGACTCTTATGTTTTTTCATAAAAAATTATTTGTCTACATGGTCATCAGATCTTCAGACAAGATTTATCAAAAAAAAAAAAAAAGAAAGAAAGAAAGAAAGAAAGAAAGGAAAAAATAAAAGAAAAACAAATCAGGCTCTATGGGCTCCCCAGTGCTGTTGTATTTAACAGGAAAGAAAACAGAGTTTCCATGTGAGTAAACACTGCAGCTCAACAAGCCAGTTACTAGATATCACAGGTAAAATCCCTCTGGGAACATGAGAGCATTGTTCCTTAGAACCCAGGAAGATTTTATCAGCTTTCTGTTGACAGTGCAAATGCAGAATTAGCCATGGTAAGTGGAAGGATCAATTAGTAGCCTTTGCCTGCTGACCTTAAAAGCTCTGCCCAGAGCCTGCACGGGAACTACTGAATTAAAACATGATCTCAGGAACTTCCCATGAAGAGGCAAATAGTTTGTTGCAATCTTATGTCAAATTAATCATCAATATGCTAAACAACATTCACTGTTTTGACAACCCATCTAGTATGGAGATATAAAAAGCCTACCCAACAATGTCTTCACCGATCTCCAGTATTCCCCTCTGTTGCAGTGGAGAAGTGATGGGTTTTTGTCTGAATCCGGAATGGCTTATTCATCCCACTGGGTCTTAAAAACCTAAATTTGCATCACTGTAGGTACACTGGCAAAACTGACTTACTCCAGATCAAGTGCTGATCCCAGATGTCTCCCTAGGGTGAGAAAAGACTAGAAATGGAACTGCCTTCGTGAAGCATGCTTTCTTTATTTTGTATATGCTGTTTCAGCCAGGTTAAGTCTATGTGGAAATGCTTTGTGCCACAAGGAATGGAAAAGCATTATACATTTATAGAAGAATACAAGAAGACTAGTTAGACACTTTAGAAGACTAGTTAGAAGTCTAGCTAGAAGACTAGTTAGACAAGTTAGAAGACTAGCCTAACTAGGCCTAGTCCCAAAGTCCTCTGGAATCCTGTAGCTGTTGGAGTTTACAGGCGCCCAGCCACCAAAATAAATCGCTTCCACAGGTCTTTTAGGAACAACCTGACAGCCTCATGTTGTCAGTTTTCCCTCACATCTACTCAGCTCTGGGGCAGAGGAGACAGGTTGCAGAGAAGTAGATCCACAAGGTAGCCACATACTTTGAGTACAAACATCCCCACACCCTTTGAGCAACTGTTATTATCTACAAGAGGCGCCATTCACAGAGCACACATACAGCTTGTGACCTTGAACCTGCCTGACCTACCTCTTTCCAAATAGCAGTACCTTGTAATTTTGCTGTAACTGATATTGGACTGAAACAATTAATTTCTTCAAGATAGAAACTTCATAAATACATTCTGTTGTAGGAAACTTAAACACTGGTTTCATGCAGTTAATTTATCCCATATCTTTCTGTCTTATTTTAATAGAAGTATCTCATACTTCCAGCACGTTTGAGTTTTAGAAGTGTTGTGTGTTGAGTATTAGCCTAGGGCTACATAAATACAGACATTAATAACTATTCAGTGAAAACCTAAGTGGGAATGTTGTCATAATCTCTCCAATGTTTCTTCAAAAAGTACCACACATGAAACATGTGTCTTACATTTGGATACACACAATCCCATGGTGGTCTCTAATGTCAAGTCTGTAGGCACGCTGCCATTGCTTTGCAATACTGTTTTTCCACTTTTAATTTAGGGGCAATGTATTGACCTTCTCTGAAAGGGTTCACCCTGCTATGATCAAAACAATGTCATCACATGTCATAAAATTAAACACACAATCAGTACAAAATCCCTGATGTCCATTCCCTCAGTATATCCTTTCGATGTAAATGTTACTTGGTTTTCTACAATCTTTGATTTTAAATTGCATATTATCATCTCCTTACAGATCCGTATTTCATCATTTTCATGGTATCCTCTGATATTCAAAGTATCCTTGAATTTCTTCTTAAATAGCTGTCATCAGATTTTGAAATGCACTTACAAGTCCAAAGCCTCCCTTCTCTGTGGATCCCAAAACGATTTCTGGAATTTGAAGGCAAAGAGAGTTCTTGAGGGATACTCATGTTTAAAAGAGAACCTACAAACTCAATGTGTTAAACCACGATATGTAACTCTCCCTGCATCTGTTCAACCTCCTTTGTGTCCTCCCAAGTGCAGTTCTTAAATAAACCAAAAAATCACATTTCAAAATTTGTTGTATCTGCGATGTATTTGCATTATACTTTCAAACTATTTCCAAAGTCATTTCCCTTGGGATGGCTCTCTTTTTACCCAAGCAGAGAAAGTATCTCTACTCTTACAGCATTGTGTACTTAAATCTATTACAACTCGTGTTACTTATATTATAATCATGCAATCATGCATTTGAGTATCTTTTCCCCTCATCAGACAGCTAGCTTACTGTGGGCAGGAAATGAATCCTAGTGTATCTTACGTAAGGACGGCTGGAAAATCTCCATTCTGTCACTTACAATAAAACTCTAGGTGTGTCCCTGCAATTTCTCGGCCTTGAGATGTAAAGAGATATTTTTGAAATATCTGCCTTAAATGACTAGCTCCCACAATGGAAAGGGAGACGTTCATGGAGATTGTTTTTAAAAATTGGCTGCAAAACTTATTATGAAAAACAAAAGTAGACAGATTTCTGTTCTTTCTTCGCAGTTCACCTATCCTAATCCTAGAGACCAATGATCCAGCTCTCCGTCTTAACATGCAAAAGACCATACAAGAAAATATGGGTAAACATTCTTCAAATGTAACTGAAATTTTCATCTCAATGAAGTAAGTTCCAGCAACTGAATGTCTATTTTGTGCCAGTTCCAGTACCTACTTACCTCATAAATAATTCCTATATAATCCTCATCATGACCATGGAAGTTAGATATTGAGGCTGAATTCTGCAGGAGACCACGTGACTGCCCAAGCAGGGGGGAAAAAAAAAATGGCAACACATCTCATTGATATGCAAAGAATCTCTGTTATAAGGCATACTGTTATGCTTTACAATATTCCCTTGTGTTAAAAACCACCAGGATGGGTTAAATACTATCCTAATTATTCTAAGAATGATACAAGTCGGGCGTTGCTGGAATGGTGCAGGGAAGTGACTGGCTCTTGATTTCGACTCAGGTCATGATCTATCTCATGGTTGTGAAGTTGAGCCCTATGACAGCCTGCCCAGTCAGTGTGGAATCTGCTTGAGATTCTCTCCCTTTCTCTCACCCCTCCTACTCATGAGCACACACACACACACACACTCTCTCTCTCTCTGAAATAAATATTAAAAAAAAAAAAAAGAATGATACAAGAGGACAAAAGGAAAAGCAAGACCCATCCTTATACTCCAATAAATCACATTTCTCCTTTTTTTTTAAGATTTTATTTTTAAGTGGTCTCTAAACCCAATATGGGGCTTGAACTGATAACCCCAAGATCAAGAGTCACATGCTCTACCGACTGAGCCAGTCAGGCGACAATAAATCACTTCAGTTAGGAGAGCTGAAGACATTTCATGAAAAACTTCAAAAATTACGTGTATACCAACATCAAAAAGGGCACAGTTTATATATTTAAATAATTTAAATCAATTATCATATTTTTCCAGTAATCAAAATGGCCAAACTTAAAAAAAAAAGATTTTATTTATCTGGGAAAGAGAGCACAAGCAGAAAACAGGCAGAGGCAGGACAGAAGCCGACTCCCTGCTGAGCAGAGAACCTGAGGTGAGGCTCCATCTCAGGACCCTGGGGTCATGACCCAAGCCAAAGGCAAATGCTTAACCAACCCATATGCCCCCAAATGGCCAAACTTGTAAAAAGCTTTCAAATTAGAGTATTCATTTATCCTTATTTCCAAGTGAAGTTTTTGTGAAGAACATCACAGTATGTTAGTACCATTTTAATGAAATATTTAATGATTTTCAAAAAGGAAAATACAGTTCAACTTTAAGTATTAAATTTTGATGTATTTTGAAAAATTTAGTTAATTAGAATTTTAGGGAACAAATATATGCTTTTTAAAATCCTAAACACCTCCAAGGAGAGAGTACCCAATCGAAGAGAAAACCTTCAAGGGAGCAAACCCTCCAGTGGAAAAGCCACCAGCTAACACACCAGGAGAGCCATTCTGGGGACCAGACCCTGGTACTTGCCCAAACTCTAGGATCTTGAACAAATCACTTCACTTTTTTTTTTTTTTTTTAAGTAATCTCTACCTCCAACGTGGGGCTCAAACTCATGACCAAGATCAAGAGTCACATGTTCTACCAACTGACCCAGACAACCCAGCGTCCCCTCTGTGAGCCTTTAATTCAGCACCTATAAAATGAGAAAACTGAACGTAATGATCTCAAGGAATCTTCCATGTCGAAGATGCACAATCATGCCACTATTGTTTCACAGCATTTAAGCAAGAGGCTTGCTGCAGATGAGGAGAATGAAAACACTAACTGTTTAATTGGACCGTAGCCTTCGCTCGGCTAGTTGAATGTCAGAACGCCAACCTGATGGTGCATTAACCCTTTGTGTCACCTGAGAATACTGTACTGTTTGCTTTTCCCAAGGGCATCGGTTTCTGAGGTGATAGACATAAGTCCTGGACAGTATAACATGACTGAACAGAGGCAGGATATACCTAATGTATGAATTCAGAATTTGTATCTAAAATTCCTTTCTTGAAACAAGTCAATCTTTACTTTAATAGGCTTTCCAAATTTAGCAATGAAGAAAATCAACTTTTTCCACACAAAATTTGAGAGATAATGACAGTTAGAGCTTAATGACAAACTTCCCTTTTTGAATGTATGTGCAAACCCAGCAGATTCTGTGGACATGTCAAATCTGTGACTTGAAATGAAGCTATTTAAAAAGATGACTGACAGGATCAAGCCAAATGATCCAGCATGGGTTTCCACACCCAAAACATTTCATAAAGAACTCATAGTTTAGAAAATAGTTGCTGTTAGTTAATTTAGTTTATTTCTCTTTTAGTTTATTTCAGATTATTTCTCTGCTTCCATACAGAGTCAAATGAAAACCATAACTCAGCTCTACATATGTCGGCATTCGATCTGAGCCCTCCTCTTCTGTGAACCAGAAGAGAAGAAGGGCCCACAGAGTGTAGTCAAAACTCTGGGTACTGTGTCCCACTTACTAGATGTGGACAAAGTGCTCACAATGTGTGAGCCACAGTGTTCTCATTTCTTTCTTGATGGAGAATAGGAGTATCTATACATTGGGTTCGTTTGCGGATTAATACTTAAAACCAGTAAGCACCGTGATGGCCAGGTAGTAAGTGCTCAAGACATCAAGACATCAAGACATCAAGACATATTAGGTGTTTATTCTTGTTGTTGTTGGTTTTTGTTCCTGTTGTTGTTTTAGCTGTAAAGCACAGCTTCCGGCTTATAAAACCAGCAAGATGATGATAATGATGATCGTGTTGGTGGTGGTGAAGATGATAATGGCTACTAGTTACCTCAATGATAGTATCATTTTCTCCACGTTATTAATCAAAATGGATTAATCCTTTCCTTGCATGGCAATCAGGCGCAGTTCCTAAAACCCAAGGAACAAGTCAGTCCTTTACAGGTGACTGCCCTGCCTTCTAACCCAAGGCGAAAGGATGGCAGAGTGCTGTGTGCAGGGAATGACTCTGCTTGCTCTCCGGGCACAGCTCACACTATGACCCTGATCACAAACTCAATGGTCGCCGCTGTGCAAATCCCCCTGCTTTCTTCTGTCACAAAGATGGGCCGGATGTAAGTTCTCAGGCTGTGTTATAAAGAAATAACTAACTCAAGGCAAAACCCTTGCTTTGAAAACTCACTGTCCCGAATTACTTTTCATTTCCTTCATTTTCTTCTCTCTAGCCTTATAATTATCCGAGTCACTCATTTTGCTTCTCAAATATTTTTTCTAAAACTTCTTAAAAATCATTGAGGAATAGCCCCCCAAATGATAAGACCTTGCTCCTATTTTCCAGAAGCTTAGAATTAAAATAAACAAGAAGTTCCACAGACACGAAACTGGCAATGATACTCTAGCCTCCTTTATCATTCTGCTGCTTAGGGTGCCTGCATCGCAGTTTAGTTTGTAAATCCCTACAGGTCAAGGATTAGGTCCTTGCCAGTATGGTAGCCACCAGATACACTTGGCCATTTAAGTTCAAACGAATGATAAAATCAAATTTAAAAATCTGTTCTCTAATCATGCCAGCAACCTCCCAAGTGCTAAATAGCCATGTGCAGCAAGTGGCTGGCCTCTGGGATAGCTCAGGAAAATACTTCCATCACTGCAAAAAGTTCACTGCATAGACCTGATCTACCATACTTTGACTTCTGTCTTGCTTTTTACATCGAAGGTGGTGCTTTATTAATTTTCCTCCCACAAAATCCCTTTAAACTTTTCCTGAAATGAACCAGAATGCAAACAAATCAAGCGATCATATGAGCTATGTATGATGGGTCTGTGCCAATAGAAATTCATAAGATATATTAGTCAAGGGTATATTAGTCAATTTGATAGTAATTTTGGGGTCATCTACAAAAGGGATTTTCAGGGAGAAATACAACTGCATTTACAGAAAAAAAACGTTTATATCATGTTTAAATCATGTTTATAGCTTTAGAAATTAATCACTGATGGGGTGCCTGGGTGTCTCAGTTGTTAAGCCTCTGCCTTTGGCTCAGGTCATGGTCCTGGGATCCAGCCCTGTGCCGGCTCAGTGGAAAGCCTGCTTCTCCCTCTCCTACTCCTTGTGTTCCCTCTCTTGCAGTGTCTCTCCCTGTCAAATAAATAAATAAATAAATATTTTAAAAATAGAAATTAATTACATGTGCACAAGATAGTACAGAACATCTTCTAGTGAGAGAGAGCGAGAGGAAGCTTTCTTATTTGGTATATCGGCACCATTCATCCAAAAGGATACAACACATGCCTGTTTAAAAACAAAACAGTAACAGCTAAACTAAATAGCCATGCCCATCTCAACAGATTCATTTGTTTGAGCAATAATCCCACATCTGAATACAAATCGAAGGGCAAGAATGAAGAATGAGGGGAGTGTTCAGAATTGCCTAAGAAATGTGTAGGTATTCAAAACGGAAATCAATGATCTCATTTTCAAAAATTAAAAATGAAATCAAAAGTTTGGAATTTATTCTCTCCTGAACTCCCTCCAAATGCTGTGAATCACATTTAGACCTTTACAGAACACATGTACTATGCAGCCTCTGATACTAGAAGGTTGCAAATACGTAACATTAAAATTATTGCCCTTCTGTCAACATATGTCACTACAAAGGGCCATTAACACACCAAATATGAGTAAACCAAGTGGACCACCAAGTGAATAAAACCTCTTTAAATTCTAACTTGGACCAGGTATTTATTTGAGTTGCCAGAGCTGAAGAAAACACAATTTTAAAACAATCTTTTGTGAAATGTTCACCATCCCATTCCAACTCCCCCTCTACTCCGTTGGTAGGCAACTTTTTTTTTTTTAATATTTTATTTATTTATTTGAGAGAGAGAGACAGAGTGAGACAGCATGAGAAGAGAGGTCAGACGGAGAAGCAGACTCTCCATGGAGTTGGGAGCCTGATGTGGGACTCGATCCCAGGACTCCAGGATCGTTACCTGAGCCAAAGGCAGTTGCTTAACCAACTGAGCCACCCAGGCACCCGGTAGGCAACTTCTAAAAGTATTCTCAGGGGATGCCTGGGTGGCTCAGTTGGTTAAGCGGCTACCTTTGGCTCCGGTCGTGGTCCCAGGGTCCTGGGATTGACGAGTTCCATATTGGGCTCCTTGCTCCCCAGGGAGCCTCCTTCTCCCTCTGCCTCTGCCTGCCATTCTGCCTGCCTGTACTCTCTCTCTCTCTCTCTCTGAAAAATAAATAAAATCTTAAAATAAAATAAAATAAAATAAAAGTATTCTCAGAATGTTTACTGTGGAGTAGGTCTGGCTTTCCATGGATTTTAAAGACTGTAGGACCAATCTCTTTTTTAGAAAATATTGGCTAAGGTTCTTAATTCCTATTCAACCTCTACCCAAAACCTTTCCATGGGATCTTCATGGTCTTCACAAGACACAAGATTGGAAGTCTTTCCTCCTGGACTGTCTTAGTAAATGGAAGTCACCTACACTATTAGAGCTTGTTCAACTTTTATCTTTTGCTCCTAATTATTGCCAGATGTAATCCAATTAAACCCACCCGGTGTTTCCCCTCAGGTTAGAATATCTCATAGAATCCTTGCTACCACTAAAATATGGAATGACAGAACGCCAAGTACGTAATGAACCCTTCAGGGAGAAGTTGATAGGTAGGTCTTAAAAAAAAATAATGACTATAATAGAAGATGTGAGAATAAATAAACTAAAAAGTGTAGGCAGTGATGTCCACGGTTAATTCTGTCATCCTATTGTTCACAAATATAATTATCATTGCTAAGTTTTCTTTCTCTAACTGAAAATGTTATTCATCATGCTAAATATAACAATAAAGCTAAAATTACCGTGTGGGATTTTTTAAACAGACTCGCTGTTTTACTTTTACTTTCTCTTGCACTTAACACAAGTAAATATGATGAAATACATCCGGAAACTCTTTCAGACACAGGCTATTAACTTTTTAAACAACACAAGGTGATATTTGGATGCAATATTCTTAAACTGAAGCAAAGTTTAAAAAAAAATATTTGAGGGGCGACTGGGTGGCTCAGTGGGTTAAAGCCGCTGCCTTCGGCTCGGGTCATGATCCCAGGGTCATGGGATCGAGCCCCGCATCGGGATCTCTGCTCTGCGGACAGCCTGCTTCCTCCTCTCTCTCTCTGCCTCTCTGCCTACTTGTGATCTCTGTCTATCAAATAAATATATAAAATCTTTAAAAAAATTATTTGAAAATCATCCAATAGTCTGCAGCATTTAGAAGAAAGTTTTGCTATTAAATCATTTACATATATTGGATAATTTCTGTGCTTGAGGATGGGAAGATTTTAGTCAAATAACAGAATTTCCAGTTTCTTCAATTTCAGAAAATAGTTTTAAAGTAATTTGCACTCTGATTTCAATTTGTCCTCCGTGCACTTGACTTGCTTAAACAAATCATATAGCATTTCATTACTAAAAATAATTTAAGAATACTTTAAGCAAAAATGGAAAATGTACTCTGCCACTTAAAACTCAACATCAAAAAAGAATTGTCTGTCCTTTATATTTTTAATGAATACTTTTAAAAATAAGTTATGAATACATAAAAACTTGAAAAATCCGAATGTCCCTTCTTCCATCAGCAAAAAGAAAAAAAAAAAAGACAAATACTCTTTACTGGTAAAATATTGATGTTTAAATAACTCTTATTACTGACTTATTTGTTTATTCAATTGTGATAACCAAATACTCACCTTGCTAGATCTATTTTGTTTATTAATGTTTTATAACTATATTTTTTTCTTAGAATTATCTGGTACTAAACATATGCTCATATTTATATAAACGATGTAGTTTTATAATAAGCAACCCACAACATAGTCCACAAGAGTAGTCTTACATTTTTTCTCGTTATTCAGGGTTAACAGTTATATCTGATTTTAAATCTTCCATCTATGTGATTATTACATTATCGGCATGCCTTGGTAAATTCTCAAAAGTTTAATCATGGTAGGTAATAATGAAACTCTGGTAAAATCTGAATATTATCTTCCATTAGAGAATACTACTTCTCAGGTAAAAAGTGAACATATTCCAAAATAAACAATCGAACGAGGAATGCGTGGGGATGGTTTTTGCTACTCCTAGAAATTCTTTTTTTTTTTTTTAAAGATTTTATTTATTTATTCAACAGAGAATAGCAGGCAGAGAGAGAGGAGGAAGCAGGCTCCCCACCAAGCAGAGAGCCCGATGCGGGACTCGATCCCAGGAACCTGAGATCATGACCTGAGCTGAAGGCAGAGGCTTAACCCACTGAGCCACCCAGGCGCCCCTACTCCTAGAAATTCTTAATGATCAGGTTGGCTGTGCTTTTGACATTTCTTCCCTCAACTTGCTAACACACACTTCAAAGCTGCAATAACTAGATTAAAGTAATAACACACCAAGTGTAGCTCCAGGCTACAGTTTCAGCTGACACAAATCATCTTTCACTGGACACACAATATACTCCGTAACACAAGATGACTTTGCTGGAAAAGCTAGTGCTTGCCAAGCTGGGGTTACCTTTATGTACGGTCATAAATCTGCAGCTAGATAACAGAAGTTTTTGATAAAATAAGGCTGCTATAGTTAAAATATCTTAATTATATTTCTAAATCACATCAGCGCTAATCTGTATAACTTGTGATTAAATGCTAGCTAATCTTGTTTCCCATAGGTTTCTGAGAATTTTTGGCTGCAGTCTAAGTTAGGTTCATTGTTCATTTAAAACAGCACATTCGTCTTCAATTTGGGGAAAAATCAAACCAGTAATTTCAACGCAAAATAAAGAAATATTTAGGCTGTCTGCCTGGGTGATCGTAAGTTGTAACAAAATCTACTCACATGAATCTCTCTCTATACTAAGTGAATAGAAAAACAAAGTTCACACAAAAATTAGTGTTTGATTTTTCTGATCTGCTTCTGGAAATGTCTATTTACAAATGTTTTAACAAATAGGTCTGAATCATCGATTGCCTCGCTACACATCTTGAGGAAAACCCATTGAAGAAGTCCTAGGTTGGGGGTTTTGGTTGGCGATGTTGGGTCTGGGAAGAAGCATGAAGAAAAACCTGCTCTGAGGAGTGTCCAGTCCTATGAGAGATGCCACTATAGCTATTTTTACTTTATGAAACTTAAAACACTTATTTCCCTCACTTAGTAAAAAAAAAAAAAAATGAACCATACCTAACGAATTAGAATTAAACCAAGAATACTAACAGTTTGCCTGAGTTTTCTGAAGAAAAGAGTGTTAACTCTGTACAACCACTTTTAAAAAAAATAGCTTTGTGAGAACATTCCAAACACAGTACCTCACCCTAGGCCCACCATACTCGAACTTGCCTGCCCTTTAAAATATGGAAGACTTATGTTTGTCGGACTTAAAGGCACACTTTACAGATAAAACATATTGAAATAGACTGGCATGTGTGCAGGGAGACAGGATTACCAAGAACACATTATACCACATTTTACTACCCTTTCTTGAATCGCATTGATCCACCAAAGCCAAACTGTTGGTATTGCAAAGCGTCATGCAGCTGAGAAAGTAACTATCATATATTTACACAAAAAGAACAATGCAAAGGTATGCACACAAAGGTATTATCGGTTTGCTAGTGGTGCACTTTCTAAGATCTCCTGTATATGATAATAGATTATTGACGTGATTTCTTTGTCTTAGGAGACCAGATGAGATTTCTCTTAAGAAACTATAAACTTCACAGGCCAACCATCCATATGTTTGGAGAATTCACTTCCAGCTGTTATTTACATTATTTGAATCCTTGGAGTAAGGCATAATAATTAGGTATAAATTAGTTTTAAGTGAGTCCAAGTATATGTAGTTAAAATTATGTGCAAAATATTACTAAGGGACACTAGAAGGTACATGACAAAATGAATAGCTATTTTTTTAATTTGTTTTACAATAGGCAACGATGTAGATGGTTAATAGATATCATTTCCTGGAGATATTCTGGTTTTTTGTTTGTTTGTTTGTTTTATGAAAACTGAGCAATAAAATTTTCAGCCCTTAAATCTAGGGAAGCTCTTTTTCTCATGTTCCATTCATTTCCAAAGTTCTGCGACTCTGGGTTCATCCTAATACATGGTGCTAATATAAAACCCACACAGGTTAGCAATGCTGGCAGGTCATGTTACCTGCCTGGGAACATGGCCTAGAACTAGGTAAAGATTAATCCTTTCCTTTTGAAGATGGCAGAAAATTAGGCTGTATTTCATGGAGAAATAAAACAGGCCCATTTTTCAATTCTGGTCCTAAGTAGAATAAAAAAGGTTATACCTAAGAATAGCTCAAGAAGCAAGACTACAGCAGGGGGCAGACGTTTATTGTTAGCATTCTGAGCCAGAGCAGGAGCTGGAAAAGTTTGAGCCCAGGCACCTGTCCTCGCGAGGCTTGGCCATGTCGGCTGTATTCAGACGTGGTGTATCTGTGCTGTGTACGTCCGCAAGTGTGCATGCACACGTGTGTGTCTGACGTGTGTGCACACACGCGGTGCATGTGCATGTATGTGTGATGTGACGCCTACGTCCGGGACATAACTGAGTGTAGGATCGCAGTTAGGACTTCAGTCTTATTTTCCTTTGCATGAGGACAGCGACTTCCTCAGGTTTACCTTCCCTCGGCAATTCTGCAGGAAAAATTAAGGACCCTGGATAATACATCCGTACAAAGTAATTTAAGAAAGAAGGTCCAGTACTTACAACAAAGGGATCCCAGCCTGGAGACAAATGTTTTACTGAAAATTGCTCACGTGTTATGAGGTTTTCCTCCTCTCTGCACGGGTGAGTCCTCTGGATTCGCTTTCCTGGACTCCTGTTCAAACGTAGACTCTCGTTTGCTTCCCTTACATCAATCTCCGCTCACCCATCCTCATTCTCTTTCTTGTAGCACATTTTTTCCTTGCCTGTTTTCCCAAGAATTTCCCACCCTTGACACATTTCTCCTTTTCTAAGAATTCTGCTAATTTGAAGTGCTCCACGAGACTAATCCATTGCACTTGTTAACATTCGTAAACCCATGATGGCGATGAAAAGGTAAATGAGAAAGCAAGGATAAAACACCGTGTTCTCTGATTATTCATTGTTCACACCATGTGCTAACGTACAGAAAATGTGAGTACACATTTCAGTTTAGGATAGTCTCCTTAAGAGATCACATTAAGGCTACTGAAGTACGTTGCAGATAGGCTGCCACCGTTTTAGAAAAGTCGTTTTTGTGTCATTCTAAGTCATTAGTAGACTCTGATTATACTTTCCGTGAGCAGGTATCAGATTTTACAAGTTTCTTTTCTGCAAGTGATTTATTAAAGGTTATGCATATATTTGCAATAAAATTGAATACTTGTCTTTCTCCCCTAAATTCATTAAAAAAAAAAAACTACTATAATGAAGAATTCCAAATGATCAGTGGCCATGGGTTTGAAGCAATATTAAAAGCTAAGAATTTCAGGGCTATTAAAATGCCGTCTTCCAAAGTATGTGGACCAAGAGCCAAACACAACCAATAAAAAAAGGAGCAACGACATCCCTAAAAAATCAAAATAGCATTTTCTCCATATCTCTAAATTACATTTCAAGTTTTATGTGGCTGACTTTTCTTGTGAAATATAATTATAATTTCAAATGTTCAAAATAGTTCTGTGATTTAATAATATCGTACTTTTAATGGCCGTAAAAATATCAAGTTAAAAATCACCTACCCTTCTTCTGCAGTCTTGAGGATTGTGTCTTTCCCATTTTCTTCTGTTAAACTAAATTTGATCTTGCCTAAAGGTGCAAGTATACTTATATGTGCAGGGACTTCAATAATTCATATTTTTGACACCCAGACATTATATGACCCACTGAATATTCTTAATTAGTTGGAGAAGGAAGCATCTGTATGGATTCACAAATTATTTTAAACATGCCTTTAAATATTTTAAATTAGAGCTTCCAATTAAAATTGTACATGTCACATTGTCTCATTTAATTCCACTGTTCTTTTTAGGAGGCACAGCCTCAGCTGAACAGGCCTCCTTGATGTGAGCTGAGCTCAATTAGTTTCTGATGTTCTGCCAAATTGCCTCATTACCTGTCATACAAACACCACTGACACTTTTAAAGTTGAGCACTTTGCATCCATATTATTCTCTTTAGACCTAAAATAATTATTCTCATTAGAGTAGTAAAAATAAGCAATTTGCTAATAAAGAATAAACCAATATGTTTGTAGTATAAATAATAAGGAAAAACAATGATGGACTTATAAATCAAGTACGCACACACACACACATGCGCGCGTGCGCACACGATGTTTAAGTTACAGAAACAGTGGGTCTTTCGTGAAATGCTTAGAGGTTTGTTATTATGACTGCTTTGTCCATCGGATTTTCCAAACTGCTTACAACATGTTGATGATAAGAGAAACTAGGAGTTTTCCATTCTGTACATATTTGAATTTAAAATGCACTTCACCCTAGGATCATGAAACATACATCTGAAGCATTTCTAACCACACAGAGGGCTTAAAATACATTTATACTACATTCTAGAGGAGAAAGAATAAAAAACTACCTCAAACGATCTATTTGTAAATCCTTCATTAATGCTGTTTACCACTTATCAAAATATTGACCCACAGGTAAAGATTTATATGGCATTAACTCTTGAGTCCTAAGTCACCCAAATGACTTTTCTTTCTGCCTTGCCCTTTCTCCATTGCCTTTTGCATGGAGAAAGAGGAGGACAGAAGGCTAGAATCTAATTAAGAGATAATGTTTTTCAAGGTTGGTCTATACAGATGACATGTACTGAAGCAGAGACCAATTTTTTTTCCTGAATGGCTGGCACACGATCATTAATAGAGGAAAAAAAAAAAAGTACATTCCATTAACAGCTTCATGATACTGTAAAATACTCTGGTTATAAAAGTTTCTGCCCACCCGAGGCTTTCCACCCCAGCTGCACATTATAATCACCTGGAGAGTTTTTAAAAAATACCCATGCCGGGCGCCTGGGTGGCTCAGTTCGTTAAGCAACTGCCTTCAGCTCAGGTCATGATCCCGGAGTTCCGGGATTGAGTCCCGCATCGGGCTCCCAGCTCCACGGGGAGTCTGCTTCTCCCTCTGACCTTCTCCCCTCTCATGTTCTCTCTCACGCTCTCTCTCACTCTCTCTCTCTCTGAAATAAATAAATAAAATCTTAAAAAAAAAATACCCATGCCTCGGCTCCAATAGAGATGAGTGAAATAAAAATCTTGGGGTATTTCTGGAGGCAGGAGTGTTTTGGAAATGCTTCCCAGCTAGTTTTTATGTATGACCAAGGTTGAAAACCATGTAAGAAGGACAGCCATCCCTTATACATAAGAGATAATCATGAATATGAAGGGTAAGCACAGGACTTTCTTTGGACCTTTTATCTATTTTTTTGTCTTGTTTTGTTTTGTGTGAACTTCAAAGGACTCTTTATCATTAACAAACCCAATTTGGTTTTGCTTTAAATACTAGAGTTTTATTTGTATATCTTTTAGTTTTATTTTATTTTGCAATTTTTATTTTATAATTCAAATAATCTATGTAACTAGGTGTTCGTGCAACTAAAAATACATATTCCTTATAATTTCCAGTTGAGAATGAAAGGATTCTTTTCCATTTCTGTGATAGGAGATTAAATGGAAGGAATCTTGCTATATCGCCTTGGACACAAACCTGGGGTAATTATTAAGGGACTGGACCACCTTAATCTCTTCCCCACGCAAGTTCTATGTGGATCTTATTATACATGCGTTGTTATCAGCATTCTTGGAAAATCTGCCTAACCTGGAGTCTGCAAATACTGACAACAAGCCTTCCAGGAAAGCAAATTTGCTCTTGTGCTGTAGGTTCGTGCCATCAGCAAATACCACTGCACAATTTGCTTTCGGCACCCTTCCCTTCTTAGCAGGGGCAATCTGGAGACACACACGGAGAGAGCGAGAACAGCGCACTGACTTCTCACTACACCTCACCCAGCACAGCACTTAACCCCTGTGCCCCCCTCGGCCCCTGTCAGAGTGACTCCCGAAGTGGGCCATTCACCCAGGTCTCTAGAAGGGGGCGAGGAAGCACAAGGAGCAACGTACAAACAAAAGCAACACTTTCCCGTTGCTTTCATTTGTTTAGTCACAATATTTAGCTGCATTTTTAAGTCACAACCAGTATTACAGGAGGACATAATATTTTACTTTAATTAAAGGGCCAGGGAATAAAATTGAAGATCGCTGCCATATATTAAATATGTTTGTAACTGGCTGCTATAAATAGGTTTCATCCGGTTTTCTTTTAGCCTCTAGGCTAATATTCAAACTTTCATATTATACACTCTGTGGCATCAAGAGAGAGGATATGGAGCTCCACGTGGTCAACTCAATCAAACCAGAGCTGGTATTTTCCGAGGAGATTCTGTTAATGTGGAGTGAACGGTAAAATGTTAGAACCCCATCCCTTAGACATAAATCATATGCTCCCTACTCAAGGTGGCCTTGGCCTGGATTATTTCGATTCTCTGTGAGACGTTGGGATGGTGAGGATGTAACCATTCCTTCTTTCCCAGTGGTAAAAGGCAGACGGCATTAATGAGATGTTACACGGGCACGTTGTAGAGTGGCGGACTATAATTTTTGTCTAGCTAAAGTTAAATGATCCAACGAGTGAGCAAATTCATGACTCTGACAAGATTAGAATGTTATGCTAGTCAGCCAAGTAGACGGTCCAGCCCAAAGTGCTCACTCGTCCTCTGATATCTGTTCAACTGTGAGCACATGTCCAAGAGACGCTGAGCTACTATTCAGCCTCTATAAACCATTTTTATATTTTACATAGTTATGGTGCATGATTCACAGTGTTTGATGATTTCATATTGAGAACCTTTCTGTAGGACCACTGACCACCACTTAAGAGCCTCTCTGTACCTCTGATTCTCCTTCTGCATTATTTCTTGTCACTTCTTTTCAGTACCATGAAAAATTCTTGGTACACAGTTCAGTGTCCAGTCCAGTCTGTTAAATACAGCATTGCCCAAATGGTCACATGCATCACAATCCCATGGGGGCTCTTAAAAATGCAGGTGTTCACTCCCTTTGCTTGGCCAGATTCTGGTTCCCCAACTCAGGAGTGCAGAGTGGGAGATAGCAAACAGAGAACATTCTGGTTTTTGCTTTAGATCATTACACTTGGTTCTTACCCCCCTGCCCTGCTTTTCCCATTTTGAGGGAACAACAGAGAAGAATCTGAATGGAGGGCCAGAGGACTGTGTGCAAGTCATCATTTCACCTCCATGTTCTATGTGCAGTTTCGGTGTCTCGTCGGTTTCCCCATCTGTGACAAAAAGCACTCGCTCCTTTGAACGGGCACTCTTAGTCGGTGGATTTTGGGAGATTCTCCTAAAGCAGGGTATCTTGACCTTGGCACTCCTGACATTTGGGAAGTAGATACCTTTCTGGACAGGGGTGGTCCTGTGAACTGCGGGATGTCTGGCACCGTCCGCGGCTTCACCCACTAAGTGCCAATACCACTGTCCCCGTCATGATAACCGTAAATGTCCCCATATGTTACCGAATATCTGGCAGGTCGGGGGATGCAAAATTGCTCCTTCACCTCCCATTGAAGACTACTGTTCCAATTCAAGTTTAGTTCATCTTGTTGATCTAAGGCTACCCTATGACTATGTTTTCCATTTCACCGTCAAATAGTCTTCACAGTATTCCAAGACAGGGATAATCGGGTCAGGCAATGAATTTCAGGCTGGCATGCATCCCCCAAAAAAGTCAACTTCAGCATCTGTAACACCAGTGTGTGAATAGATCCCTGATCACGATTTTTTTCTTTGGATTGCTGTGACCCTACTTGCTCCACATTCCATCTTGTCAGCTTTGCCCATCTTATGGGTACCATGCTATGTTGCCAAATAGTTTCCCTGAGCCAGATACAGCAAAAAAGTAAGATCAGGTTATACACCTCACCATTCTTTTTTTTTTTTTTTTTAGGGAGCCCCAGAGCAACGTCCCATTAGTTGTGAAAGATTTTTCCATTTCCAAACCTGAGAATAACGACAGCATCAGAAAACTTTAGAACCTTAGAGACCTCCTAATAGAGATATCCTTGTATCTTAGAAGACAGAGGCCCGGGTAATTTCAATGATTCGTCAACGTCTCATATGACAAGTGAGTGTTAGAACCTAGATGAAACATTGCCAAGCCCTTTGACTCGGCCCACTTCAATTTATTGCAGTTTGAAGTCTTCCCTGATGCTTTGAAAACCATATAGTAGGTATTACTATAGTAATTTCTAAAGAAGAAGGAAAACTGACAGCAAATCCCAAATTTGCAGTATCTATTACTTATGCTAAGCAGTTAGAAATTTTCCAAGGTGTTTCTATCTGTCCTATTGGAACCTGCATGCAAAAATTGGTCTTGTGAATTGTTATTTATAGGCAGAATGTTCTTTATAAGCTCAATAAACATTCAGATGGTTTACCTAGATGATTAAATACTTCAAACTCCTGCTCAATATCCTACCAATAGTTCAAAATGGAATTTTGTTTTATTGTGATAAAGCTGAGTAATGAAAAGAATATGATAGTAGTCATTCTTCAAACAAGACTTACATTAACACTTTGGGATTTTACAAGGGTCTTCCTGTTTTTCCCCCATGAGTATCTGAATGCAGAGCTAACCTTCAGAGTTATTATCCATTTATAAATTAACAATGGCCCTCAACACTTTCCATCTCCATACCCTCTACTGCCTGTTTGAGAATAATTTTACTGTATCTAAGCACATTTATTAGAGCAGATAGAGGGGGAGTGGAGAAAGAAACTTCCAGTCCTACAAGATCTCATGGGATTTATGCTGTTTTGCACACCATCTGTATGGCTGAGCCTCTCAGTCCCTTGATATCAACCACAATGCCATTTGGCTTTAAGTTAATTTCAGCAATTTTTTTTGCACACTTTCTTT